>SMSQ01023398.1:0-36532 GCA_019453375.1 Ctenoplectra terminalis
TTTTTTTTTTAATGAATCGACATATCGCTGCTTTCTATCAATAGCAGCAGAATTTAGAAGAATTCAAATTTTTTTTACTAAATACAAGATCTATATTATGTTTCTATTTTTTATTACTTATAAGAATCGCAATAATTAATTAATAAGGCCTGAATTTAGTATTTTTTAAAATGTGAATTTTAAAAAGCCTCTGCTTTAAAATTTACATTTTTTAAGTTGTTTCGTTAGTAATACGAAGCAGCGGTATCAAACAAAACTTCTTTAATTTTTAATTTATACTTGAGAAATATATATATGTATTTTTTTTAATATAAATCAGTAGCAATGTATAGATTCATTTGGTTCGATAATTCTTTTGTTATTAACTCATTCGTTATAGGTATATGTGATATTTGACAAAGCATGCGTTGATTAAAGTCCCCCATTTCAATTCCAGCGTTCATCGATTCGAAAATAATTTCACGGTGTTGCATACCTCGTCGAGGCAGAAATGTGAATTATAATAAACTTTTAATATCAATAGTAGTATTTCAGCCACATTTGAAGATGACAATATAGATAATTAAATAAAACTAATTCAAATATTAACTGAAAATTAATTACACAGTTTCAGTTTATTTATGGATTGAATATCGTATTTGACTTTTGTACCGAGTTCTGTTTAACTTACTTTTCCTTTTGTTATTAATAAATAATTATTTAAATATACTGCCAAGTTCTGTCTCGAATCAATTGAAGAAAGTCAATTATTTTGTAATTTATTTCCTATAAAAGATGCAGAATTCCACAAACGTATAAATTAATGCTAACTCCTGTGATATTAATTAAACAAAAAATTTACTTATGACTTCATAAAATGTTTACTATAAATTAATAAAAAAATGAAGAATAGAATTTTGTGCGTTGTTTTAATTTCATATTGAAAGAATAAAAAATATCTATGAACAAAATATATAACGAAACGACAGAAAATTGAAACAAATAAAAAATTCTTCTAAGAGCAATAGGACATCATTACCCTAATTTTAGTTCCTCGGAATAAGTTTCCAATAGGTGACTAAGATTTGATTAACGATGAGGTTATAAGTCTAAAACGTTTATTATTGTCTTTTATTTGCAACGAGCAAGGAAATAATTGGCAAATTTATAAAATTAGAATAACTACAACCGAACACGTTCGATCGACTCGATCATTGTAAAGATACACATGTGATATGTAGAGAGTTTAATTTCTTTAACATAATGATTGTTCAGTTTGTATTTATCTTTATTCTAATTTGTTCAGTTTCTATTTATTTTTATTTTCATTTGTTCAACTTCTATTTATCGTTCTCTTCATTTATTCAGATTCTATTTATTTTTATTTTCATTCGTTCAATTTCTATTTATCGTTTCTTTCATTTATTCAGATTCTATTTAGCTTTATTTTCATTTTTTCAGTTTCTATTTATTTTTATTTCCATTTGTTCAATTTCTATTAATTTTTATTTTCATTTGTTCAATTTCTATCAATTTTTATTTTCATTTGTTCAATTTCTATTAATTTTTATTTTCATTTGTTCAATTTCTATTTATCATTCTTTTCATTTATTCAGATTCTATTTAACTTTATTTTCATTTTTTCAGTTTCTATTTATTTTTATTCTCATCTGTTCAGTTTTTATTAATTTTTATTTTCATTTGTTCAGTCTCTATTTGTTTCTATTTTCATTTATCAAGTTTCTATTTATTTTTATTTTCATTTGTTCAGATTCCATTTATTTTCATTTGTTCGGTTCCTATTTATCTTTCTTTTCATTTGTTCAGATTCTATTTACCTTTATTTTCATTTTCTCAGTTTTTATTTATCATCCTTTTCATTTGTTCAGTCTCTGTTTATTTTTATTTTCATTTCTTCAGTTTCTATTTATCTTTTTTTTTTCACTTGTTCATATAAAAGTGATATTTAAGTTTAATTAAACAACGTTCGAATTGTACCAAATAATACAAAAGTTACAAGCAAAAACATATTCATTAATCGTAACACCACCTGATTTAAGATATATTTTTTTAAATATTTGTAATTACAGCTATAATATACCTTATTACTTTACACTTCCGAAGTCTAAAAATAAACTCCGATTAAAAATTGATTTACTGGATCTTCCTAGTACGTTCGCGATAATATATTCATCAGTATAATTAACGATTACCGGCTTTATAGAACTCAGCTCAATATTGGTGTTTACCATTGCACCAGATTGCGATTTGTCGCAATAGAAACAACATTGGAATTACTCAGTAGATTATGCATGTCATAATACAGACAATAAAGTGGCGTAGCTTAATGTTGGATTATTGTTGTTAGAATCGTTATTCATCTAGCAGGCTCTAACTCACGATTAACACATTAAACGTTACGCGAAGCAAATGTCTAACTAACGAAATAGCCAATTGGTCGGACTTCTGTATGCGATATTCGAATTTCGTGCGATATCACCATAATTCATACACGATTGTAAAATTAACACAGACACAATTTGTATACCAAAAAAAAAGAAAAAAAAAAGAAAAAAATAATTATATTTTAACCCCCTTTCGATGCTAACCGTAATTATAATCACCCAACGTCTGACGCTCGCCGTGTACTAACAGTGACTATAGTCAGTCATCTCACACAAAGTTATATTATTTGTAAGCAACAGAAGCCATTCTATGCTTACGTTATCCCTGCGCACGGCTTTTGACAGGATAGAGAAGAGTTGTATATTTTGTGAGGATGTAGAGAATCGGCCAAGTCCACTTAGGACTGCACTCCTCTTTTTTTCCCTAGGACACCTCTTAGGGAAAGCGGAGGGTTAAAAAGAGTCCGAGGCACGTCGACCAGAGCAGGTCGAATAAAATATATTATTTACCGATAGTGTAGAAATATGATCATCGGGCGTCTGCCTTTGAGTGCGCATGCGTGAGGAATCTAACGAACTGTAACAACTGCGAAAAGTAATCTTGTGTTATGAAATTTTTGTTCGTGTTTGTAGCAAAAATTATACTTTGAAAAGATTAATAAAGAGAGAGAACAACAGAGAATGTTGTAACAGAATTTCATTTACTTGCTACGAAACATTCGTATGTTTAAAATAACTTTAACAGATAGCTTGTGTTAACCCTCTATAGCCCGAATTTTGTCTACTTATCGGAGAAACAATTACGATTGATTACAGTTTTTCACTTTGATTTGAAAATGTTTAAAGTAACAATTACTGTAGATGGATCGCGGTGTCGCTACAGCAATACAGTAATCAAATTTAATAGTGCAGTGATCACTAAATTAATTTTTTAAAATATAGATACATCATTGTGGGATGTGGCGCGAGCGCGGTGTTAACGGTTCGCGCGACGATCGACGTTCCCGAAACCTCGATCGAATCCTCGGGAACATTCGCGAACAAAGTGGTTTCTGGAATGACCGAGAAAACAAGGTACGATATAAAAGGAGAACCTCCCGCCGAGGGCGAGTCAGTTGTTGTTAACCCTTTGCGGTCCGAGCTACATTCCACGCTTTAGCTCAACTAGTTCATCTTCAATATTCTAATTTTAAAAACTGTCAATAATTTGGTTGAATTTTCATATTTTCGTAACCAATACGATATCTGGATAGAAAATTTTTCATCCAATTAAATTTTAATATAAAAGAATATGTTTCGTATCCCAGACATAAAAAGAATGGAGGAAAATAAAAATGTCGAGCCTGGCTCGACATAAGACCGCAAAGGGTTAATCGAGTCGAAGCGAGAGAGTATATAGAGTCGTTATTTGTTGTCTTTGCGTTGTCCTTGCGTTGTACCTTCTTTCATTTTGTATCGTTTACCGTATTCAAATAAAATCGTTTCTACATCGTAATCTAACTGTCCTATCTTCAAATAATTCCCACATCAGTTTGTAACTTTTAAGTCACACGGTCCCACAGAGGGTTAATAGGATACACCAAGTCAAATGTTTCAAAAAAAAAATGTTCAAGAATAAATGCATCTTAGCATCTTTATACCCAGAATTCACTATTGTGTTAAATTGAATCATAAAAATATTAAACACTCCGTTAAAAGTAAATTTACAGGCTTGGATTGAATCATTTTAACAGGTACATTAACACTAAACCTACCGACGATTAAAATAGACCTATTTGTATCTGAAGAAATAAAAATGATAGGTATTCTAAAAAAATACATATGGTAAAGAGAAGAAATCTTTACCAATATTTTTCACAGAAAATTACGAAAAATTGCCCAAATTGAATCGTTGTAAATTTATATAATTTCTAGCAGAAATTACAAGAGGGTTAATTTCTTCCTGCCTCGCCCGTCAGCCTTCCTTAGAAACTAAACCATTACAAGCTGTTTTCTCGGAATCTAATGAAGATATCGACTTTATTATTATTATTTTTTTTTTTTAATTAAATGGTTAAGAGGGGCTAATATTTTAGTATGTGTCAAATTTTTTGGGGAGAAAAGAAAGTCTCCAACATTATCTTAAAAGGGAAATAGTATTGCTTTTTCGTCATTGTGATACCTCTCATTGAACTGAATAGTATTTAATTGAACCATTTTTTTGTTTTTTTTTTGTTTTTCTGTTTTTATTGTGCATAGTTATGGAGTTATAACGAAAATTTGTTCCGAATTGAAACTTTGAAGAAGCGAAAAAAAACAGCTCTGAATATTATTGGTGTTAAGAATAGAATTAAATATTTTCAGTGAATAAATATGATATCAGGGAAAAATCAGTACATAATGTGGTTAAGATTTTGCAGCACATGCTTAAGTATATTCTCATACATATTTTACTGTGTACCAGCAGCTTTTCCAGAAGTTGTTGAAAGTGCTTTCGAATATCATCTCTCGTACATTTAAGTTTGGCAGAGTAAGTTTGAGGAGGATATACGAAAACTATAACTTTAAAAATGTTTACGATGTTACGAATGCACGAAACTATTATATTTTTCCCAGTAATATTGATTATGCTGCTGATATTAAAAACCACTCGTAGTTAAAAAAACCCGCTATAAAACAATTTTATGAAACGACATAAAATTTAAATATAGTAATCGATAATTTAAAAAAATATATCTGTTGTAAAAAGTATGCTTCAAACATTTACTAGGTAGAAAAATATATAATTCATTTCATAATTGCGAGTACGCACTGTGATTAGTGATTTTCAAACGTTTTTAAAAAATATATTCAATAAACTGTGTGCAATATTAAATTCTACTGTTGTCTTCAATTTTATATCACTTCTTGCCGACTAAACTAAACATTTAAACGAACATAATTACATTCAAGGATGTAATCGATACACGGATAAAAAATCATTTTATTCTGACGACATAAATATATATATTCAATGATAGTTTAATTTACAACCAGAGTCTCTCATATTATTATATTTCATAACAATAACATAAACTTTTCTATATTCTAAATTTGTTCACAGTTTCTTAAAAGTTCGCACCAACACAAAAAAATTTCCACTAAATCTACGAACTTGTAGCGTTTCTTTCTTCAGCAAATTTATCTCGCATTCCGAGCAATTTTTTCCCCCGCAAATGATTCACGTTGATTTGGCGACTTTTTTAGTCCCCTAAATCAAACGGTTTCACAGCGGTAATTTTTCAAATAATTTACCGAACGGACAGATCGCCATTAACCAGCTATCAATATGTCGGCACCTTCGATCCTTTTTCCCGCCTCGGTACCCAACTTTTCCATTATCCCACATACAGCCGAAATAAAGGAAGAAACAACGACAAGAAACCACTCGGAGATTTCACTAGTAAGACCCAGCAACCATTTCGAGCCCCGATCTCCACTACCTGGCTCCACGAAATAAGGAAGTTCGGCAGTCGCGAGACTCGAAAGGAATAGACGAAGAATAGAAATGAGAGGGAGAGGTAATAGAAGACCAAGAAGCAGTGGAAGAGGTTCGGAACGAGGAGAAGAAACGGCATAGCGCGGGGCCAAAACTTTTCTCAAAGCAATGAAGACTCGAGACCGGGCCGTAAATCGGGCGATAAATCTGAAAGTTCCACGTTCGCGTGTCTTCGAAAAACCGTGGAAATCGACGTTCCATGAGCGCGATTCCCGAGGATCAGGCTGACTATCGTTCCATGAACGCAGCTCGAAGAAAGGCCCGTTCGCTGACTAAAGAGAAAGCCCGGAATCAATATAAGAGTCGACAAGCCCTTCGTAACCAGGTATTTACGGCGGGTAAATACTAAGGGTTGGCCTCACAAACCTCTGCCGTTCTTTCATCCCTGTGCTCGCCGCCGCTCCGACGCGAAGGGTGGAGGTGCTTTCAAATGCAAATCCATCGAGATACCGCTCTGGTCCCCTCTCCCCGCGCCTCCCTCTCCGATTCCTTGGCGGCGAATAGAAAAAAAATATATAGCCGGATGCTCGGGAATCGTCTTGGCGGACGATAGGAGACTGGATGTCTGGTGAAAGGGAGTCGGCGAAATTCCCCGAGCCGCGTGCATTCGAAATTTTCTGAAAGACGGATTAAACGTGCCCTCCCGCTGGCTAGACGGGGCTAATCCAATTAGACTGGTTACCCTTGCGTCGCGGATGCCCCTGTAAATTTAAATGGGCACTTGCACGCGGGGGTGGAAGCGAACCGTGTATGGATGGCGTACATGCGTACACACGCGTACCGCATCCGCGAAGCGCACCGAAAAACGCGGTGAAAAGTTGCTCCGACCGTTCCGGGGACAGAATATTCTTTTTTATTTTTATTTTATTTTTATTTTTATTTTATTTTATTTTTTTCTTGGAAGCGGCAGCAACAATTTTGGTCTGCGCGAAAATTCTGTTCGACAGAATTGTAATGGGGTACGATGGTTATCTATGAATATACAATATAGCTTGGTCGGTTTTTGTAAACAGAGCAGGAATTTATTTAACGAAACGGTTAAGCGAGGAATTGTGGTCTTGTTTGTTAAATTGTTTTTTTTTGTTTATTTTTGGGATAGCTTCTGTAGGATAACAATTGTTGGACGATGTAAGTGATGAGCTTAATAAGGTAGTGAGATTGGTTAGAAGCAAATATTTGTACTTTTTAAATCTTTGAAGCAGAGGATTCTCAAGTTGTACTGAGAAACTGTTTTTATTGAAGTGTTAGTAAATGTGGTTGGAACGCGGTGTTGTCAACGTGTGAACAGCATATACGCGGTATACGATCGTCGCGTGACAAGCAAAACATTCAGGTTGTTATCGAGGTTATAAGGAGTGTCGATGCTGTGCTATTGTTGTTAACACTTTACCGACACCGCTTATGGTTGAACTTACAATGCACTTCCATCCGGCTCATTCGGGCACGGATTCATCGCAAACACCGGCTCGGTCTTGGATAGCTCATGGGAATATAAGCGCTTATTCTTACAGCTCTATAAATTTTAAATCAAAATTCAGGAGAGTGCTCACTATATCGTTCTGTTTTCTCTTATTATAGGACAACTGAAGTTAATCACATTTTTTATTTATATAGTGTCAGCAAAAAGTTGATTAATAGGCTTTCGGTCGGGGAAGTGTTCTATTAAAATACACTTCTGTTAAAATACCCTTCTATTAAAAAACCCTTTTATTAAAATATGATTCTATTCAAATACACTTCTGTTAAAATATGCTTCTATTAAATTACGCTTCTGTTAAAACACACTTCTGTTAAAATATGCTTCTATTAAAATACGCTTCTGTTACAACACACTTCTGTTAAAATACCCTTCTATTAAAATACGCTTCTGTTAAAACACACTTCTGTTAGAATACCCTTCCATTAAAATAGGCTTCTATTAAAATACCTTTCTATTAAAATAACTTTCTATTAAAATATGCTTCTATTGAAACACCCATCCGTTAAAATACCCTTCTATTAAAATACGCTTCTATTGAATTACACTTCTATTAAAATATGCTTCTATTGAAACACCCTTCCGTTAAAATACCCTTCTATTAAAATACGCTTCTATTGAAATACACTTCTATTAAAATATGCTTCTATTGAAACACCCTTCCGTTAAAATACCCTTCTATTAAAATACGCTTCTATTGAAATACACTTCTATTAAAATATGCTTCTATTAAAATACACTTGTGTTAAAAGAAACTTCTGTTAAAATACCCTTCTATTAAAATATGCTTCTATTGAAACACCCTTCTCTTAAAATACACTTCTATTAAAATACATGTAAATAATATGAATACTTCGATGTTAGTCTAATACCCTATGGGCGCTGCACTATTAGATAGGCGACGACTTTTACGTTCGGTCCTATAAAAACACCACAAAACTGACACGTTATTCTCATGTTTGGCCCGTAAAATCTATCACAGGTCTCATGGGACATTATATAGCGCAAGGGGTTAACACCAGCAATTGGTTTGTTAGTAACGTATTGTACCTACCACGGTAGCTCTTACGTCACCGTGATAAATCTGAAAAACGAGCCGTAGGTTCGTTTCGGTAAATTTGCTTAACTCTGTCGCATCGGGAACATCACACGAGATTAGGTTTACTCGCTACCACGTTTCATAAATAATTACTTCCCTTGACAAATGACCCTCACAGGCCGTGCTGAAAGTCGTCGGGTTAATAATGCGACGCACGGTCCGCCGATGACAGGGCGCAAATTCGTCATTCCAGCCGCGAATTAATCTTTCCTCGATCCGACGTAACACCGTGAAAACTTCTCTTATTTTCATTTCAACCGACTGAGATGCTCTCTTTCATTCGTTTCAATATGCCAGATATATTACACAACCTCGCGATGTTATTCCGTTCCCTTGAGTATTGCCACATGCATACGGCGAGCCGAGATATTACTGTTTTAAGCTACGATTTTATATTTTTCATTTCACCGATATGAATTTCTAGGGAATATTTTCTATTTGTTACAGTGCATACGGTAACAAGTATTATTACGGTATACAATTGGTCAGAAAAGTGTGAGACTACTGAATTACGGAACTACTGAATTTCGATCATCGAAATTATGAAATAGGAAAGAAAACAGATCGAAGTGGTCAACGAAGCCGTCGTTTCTCAAAAAAGGAAAAATTCGTAATATTTCATGAATCCACATTTAACCGTTCGAGTGCCACGTGTCTTTCCTATTTTCCCGTCCAAAAGTGCCAAGGAGCGCTTTTTCGCTTGTCTTATTCCCTCTCGAAAAATGCCAAGCGGCGCGATAGCGCTTGTCATTTCTGTACATTTTAATGATATTTGCATCCAAATGTTAGACTGAAATTAAAATTCGTTCTTTTATCAGCTGTCCCATTATTTCATGTTTACCTAAAATGGAATGGTAACCGTAAAGTCGCGCATCGACAGAAACCGAGTTGTCGCGGTTGTCGGCTTCGCAGCCTAAAGCGCTGGCACTTTTCGAACGAAACAGAAGAAGCGGAAAATCGCACCTTGGCACTCAAACGGTTAACCCATTCGAGACCGATTGCACACCGTGTGTGCAATGGATTTCCGAGGCTATAAGACAGCCTGCACACCGTGTGTGCAATAACAGTAATGTGCAATTATCAGTTATTCTGAGTAAACTAGTCGTCGAAATTAGATTTTTCTGGAACTAATGAAATCTGTAAAGTACAGGAAACTGTGTACCAAAAAATCTAAAAATTATCCGAAGCCTTTCTTACATGAAAAATACTATGAATACGCATGCAGCGAAGGGTTAAGATAATAAGTTTCGCTCCTGGGGACCGTGTTCGAAAAAGATCGTCGTCTCGAATGGGTTAAGAAGATAAATTAACGAACCTAACCAAATTTAAATTACGTTAAAAAAATAAATAAAAATTTCCTAGATTTATAAAATCCTTTTTATTTTTCTGTCAGAGCTTCTTGAAATTCTGCATACTGGCTAGTTTATTCCACACGTGTTTATTTCGAGCAAAAAAAAAAAAAAAAAACAAAAGAAAAACATGAACCTGCCTGAAAACATATTTACAGCCTGCAGATAGAATTTGATGAAATTATGCAGGAAATACAGTCAACAAATCAATATACAATTAAACACCGTACAGAGCGCAGCGAAATGTCAACAAGAATGCATACAGTCGTTAGTGAGCACAGGTGCCGCCGAAAACACCATCAGTCACTAACAACGGTAGGTTCAAAATACACTCAAAATGTGGTTATGCGTATACAGTAAATCATTTGTATTCACTCTTATTTGTAAATCCGAATCCTGTTGAACAAGTAGGTATGTCGGCAAACATTAGTATGGCACGTGCTATCTAAACTTGCTTCTGTAGCGTTAATTTATTGCAATTAATGTGGATATCCGGCGAGAGCAATTTAATTCTTTTTCGGATTATGGGAACCGCAGTGGTTCTACACAACTTTGAACCGGGGCCGGTATAGCCATACAGCAGAAGTAGCAAATGCTACGGGCGTTGAAAACGTTTAGCTTGTAAAATTTTGCAGCAGCACTGGCTATCGTTAACCCTTCGGCTACATTTGACGTGTCAGAACGTGATGCATTTATTTGGGCAAAGACGCACACGATGTTGTGAAACGTCGTTGAAACTGAGACGAGATTTAACTACTTCATTCTGGTTTATTTCAAAGTATCTGTTGCAACAGAACAAATAATTTTAGTATTTTGGTAAACCTTATTTGGGATACACAACCCAATAATGGCAGAAAAGTGATAGCGACAGTTTTAATGAAAGTAGTGATCTTGAACGATCTGATGAAGAATTTTTTAACGATTCTTTAAGCGATAAAGGGGAATTTCAAAATGAAAATGATGAATATATCGAATTAGAAAATGATACCTAACCCGTACCAATCTGTTTTAAAAAGTATCACACGCTTCAAAATTATTAATAATTTGTTATTTATCGTAACCAGAGTTTATTTGTTTTAAAAGTATTTTGTAATGCTAACTGCCTAAAGTTATTTCAATATTATGTAGGAGTGTATATAATGAATAATACGAAATAAATTAATTCTTGCATAAAATCTACTGCATTTACTTGCCCACAAAATTAAATGTGCTCCAAGTGCAAAAGAATTTTCAAATAAATGTGTACGCAAAGGGTTAACAGATATTTTTGCTTCGAAGAAATGTTTTTCTAAAAATATTCAAAATGTTCATATTCTAAAAATATTCAAAATGTTCACGATCTAAAAATATTAAAAATGTTCACGTTCTAAAAATATTTATAATGTTCACATTCAAAAATATTCAAAATGTTCACGTTCTGAAAATATTCAAAATGCTCACGTTCTGAAAATATTAAAAATGTTCACGCTCTAAAAATATTCAAAATGTTCATGTTCTAAAAATATTAAAAATGTTCACGATCTAAAAATATTAAAAATGTTCACGTTCTAAAAATATTCAAAATGTTCACATTCAAAAAATATTCAAAATGTTCACGTTCTGAAAATATTCAAAATGTTCACGTTCTAAAAATATTCAAAAAACAAAATATCTTTGAAAATCTTTCTGTAAAATAAGGCCTCCTGGTAACGTAACATTTGCTCTGCTTTGAACTAAGCACGTTTCAATGTATGCTGATATAATTGAAAAATTTATCCAATCGTCTTGTATCTCATCGAATTCCTAAAATTCTGAACAAATTAATTTGTATTGAAAATCGACCAGCAAGACAGCGACGACGCTATCGAACAGACATCAATTAACTCTTATAGTATTTTAAAGCCGATATATCGGATTTGCGGGTTTTCCGAAAAATACTTTTAGCCGATATATCGACTTTCCATTTTTAATGTAATTTAAACACGTGTATCGACCTTAGCAATTTTAACAGATACCTTAAAAATTGCATACTTTTCAAGGTATTTTTTAATACTACTCGGAAAACTTATAAGGTAGTATAAGGGTTGTATACGTGACTTTAAATGCATGAGAATATAAAAAACATTGTTTCTTGATATAACGCTTATAATCGTTTGTTGTTTGGAATTTAAAAAAAAATTAAATATTAAAAACACATGCTGAAAAAATTGATGAATAATTACTAACAATAATAAAAGTGATAGGGCTGTTTAAATTCCGTAAATATATTTTTTTAGAAACGAGTATAATGAATTTACTGAAAATTTTAAGTCTATTAAGACTTAATAACATTTTTACTGATTTATTTTACTTAATAAGTTTGCGTAGCATCTAATAATAACTTGAAACAGCAGTAGTGCCGCTAATAATTTAAAAGGATATGCAACAACAAGTAATAAAGTCTTGCAACGAATGCTACCGAGTCGACAGACGTCGATTTTGATGCAATTTTGATATAATATAGATCTTAAAAATATATTACACGCGTATTTTTTTTATATTAGTCATTATTTACTTTAAAGATATGAAATCAGTTCTTAAAGTAGGGTGTCAAAGTTTTGAAACAAATTAATTTTTTTTAAAACTTTTTACACAGTTGAATTGCAAATTAACTTTTTTTTAAAAACTTTTTACACAGTTGAATTGCAAATTGATTTTTTTTTAAGCTTTTTACACAGTTGAATTGCAAATTGATTTTTTTTTAAGCTTTTTACACAGTTGAATTGCAAATGAATTTTTTTTTGAGCTTTTAACACAGTTGAATTGCAAATTAATTTTTTTTTTTTTCACCCATTCAAAGTGAACGCTGGCCAATATAAAAAATGTGTGTCCAACATTTTTTCGAGAATTATATCAGATTAAAATTTCAATAAAATCAGCGCGTGTCAACTCTGCAACAATTCTTGTAAGCACATGTTAACGACTCATTCTCCTTTCGTTCCTGAGTACGAAAGAGCAACGGTGTAAAGATCCACGTGTAAGAAATAAAGCACTTAAAATTTTTCGAACAGGTTATGGGTCCAGAGCCACAGTTAAGTTTTAAGATAAAATGCATAAAGTTTATTCTTTGGTGATAAACTACCGTTTATAAAAGAAAGTCGGATGTAATGTTCTCTTTTATTTTTTCAAACCACTAAAGGATAATAGAGAAGAATGGCAGAATATCTACGTGCACGAAATAAAGAACGTTGAGAAAAAGAAAGCTACACAAATTTTGTTACAAAATCGCAGTTTTAATATTTGTGAAAAAAATATGCATACTGTGATATGTGTTGTTACATCTGTTTCATGGTATTATTAAACTTTAACTGGTAAAATGGGGTCTGAAGAGCTCCATTTATTTGTTTCCATACTTTCTTACGAATATTTCATTGGCAACTGCTGGTGTTAAAATACCTATCACAAAGATTTAAATCCTTTTTCTTTTTTTTTAATTTTGTTCAATTCATGCTTAACCAGTTAACTCTGATTGACGAGTACATTCGTTACGCGAAAAAAGTAGTTATCATTTGCTACTTAACCCTTTGCACTCCGTACGATTCTTTGTCACTGAAGGAAAGAAGTTTTATTTTGAATGGAAAAAGTTACTACTGCTTGTGAAAGTATTGTTTTTATTCATTTTACAAATATCCTTTTTCCTCTGGTAAACGAAACATAAATTTTTAATTGTATCTTTGGAAATTGAGCGTAATCATGTTGGAAACAGAACGTCTGCGTAGCAGAGCCAAAGCAGCGCTAAGGATTAAATTGTATTTTTAGTGAAAATTAAAATATTAGGTTGGGGAAAAAGAAATCCATTATTTTTTCAGTAGATGGCTGTAGCGATCGATATTTCGTAAAGTATCGATCAAACAATTTCAGATTTATACTCGTTGTCAAGGTGACATTTCGCTCTAAACAAATTCTTTTGCTGTTTTTTGTTTGGTCCATTCAGTTGTGAGTTACAAGGTGTTAAAAATGGAAGTCAACAAAGAGAAAATTCGGTACATTTTACAATTTTTCTTTGATAAAAGCGAAAATGGAAGCCAGACGGCTGAAATTGTGAATGGTGTTTACGGTCCCGATACTGTAACAGCTAATTACGTGCAATTTTGGTTTCGTCGATTCCGTTCAGGTAATTTTGATGTTAAAAATGCACCTCGCACAAGCAGGCCCGTCGTCAAAAATGTCGATAAAATCACAGAGATAATCGAAGTTGACCGTCAGGTTAGTAGTCGTAGCATCGCCCAGGAGCTAAAGATCGATCATAAAACAGTTATAAATCATTTCACGTAAAAATAATGGATTTCTTTTTCCCCAACCTAATATGTTCGTAAATTTCCAGATATTTAAAATATTTGGAGAACGATACCAAATAAAATGAATAAATAAAAAAATATATAAATTATTATAAAAAAACTGTACACAGCGTGAACAAAATAGTTGTTTTCTTTTCTTTCTAAATGTTTATGAAATTGAATTTGACATGCAGATTAAATTTCTAACTAACCGCTTTTTAAAATGATTGATTTTTCTTGTTTTCCTCTTTCATATGCAAACTATATATATTTAAGTTAAGTCAATCAATAAATAGTAATACAATTAGTAATTTTTGTAAAAAAATAAAACAGTCATTTGATTACAACAGCCACATATATTTTATGTTCAACGAGTATACTCGTCATCGCTTAATTTTTGCGATACAATTTAGGTACACACTTTTCAAAGAGGTTACCAGAGCTAACAGATTAAGTAGAGAACAATTGGACCCCACAGCGGTTGACACATTGAGGACCGGTCGCGAGATATCTCGTATTTCGTTTCTTTCAATTCATAAAACTGAAAACCGATTGTAAATGGGAAGCTACGCTTAAAAACGACCACTTCAGCTGGAAATTGAAACGAAGATCTATATTTACTGTTGGTATAAATGTTTTGTAAAAGCACGCAAGTAAAAATTTTACTCGAGTGTAACTTCATCCGGTAATAAGATTTTTAAAAAAGTTTCTGATCTCCAATGTGTTAACATCGCTAGAAGTAACAGAGTTTAAACTACAGAGTTAAAAAAAGAAAAAAAAAAAAGAAAAAAGCGAAATGAATTTTTATTCTTATACTAGAAGTAACAGAGTTTAAACTACCAAAAGAGAAAAAAAAAAAGAAAAAAACGAAATGAATTTTTATTCTTACGCTTTTCAAGTAACACGGTATTTTAACACATTGAAGACGGGACCTTGTGTTTTGTAAAACTTTCCAGGGAATAAAGTTATGATCGAATAAATTCTTGCTTACGTTCAAAAATAAATTGTATTCTAAACGTAACTCTTAATTTAAAGTTTGAATTGAACAGATGACTTTTTAAAAGTAACTTTTCATACATCGTCGTCTCCTATTTTCGCCATTTCAAGATCTGAAATACGAAACACGAGGAATTTCGTGTTTTCGGACATCCGTACTCAATGTGTTAATATTCCGAAATGCACCGTAGCCATGTATCGTATCGATTTACACGAAGAGAATGGGTAAAAAATAAGCCTCTCACTCTACAAATTTCCAATCAAATCGCAATTTATACGAGCTGCAGTGTGCGGAAATGGTTTTTCTGTTTTACAAACTCGTCTGGCGGGGCTGCGAGCGGTCGTGATGAGATGTATTTTGAAGGGGAAAGAGGGAAGCCCTGATAATTAACAGTCCTTTCTGTCCGTGTTTTACGGCCTGCAAGGATTCAAAGCGCATCAATTTCAGCCGTACGTGCGAAATTGCCGTAGCCGACAGCCACCACTGGACGTCACAATGGACACCGAGCTTGACAGTTTTCCCCGCATTTAGTCACCCGTATTTCATCGTCTCCACGACGGAGTTATGCCTCTTTAAAATAACTCAGACGTGACCGACGATGATGTAAAATATTTGATGTTTGAAACATTTCGCGCTGTATAAGAGTCATAAAAAGTGAATAAAAAAAAAATGTGGTTAATACAAATGGCGATCCACTAAAAATTACTTTTCGATTACTTTTCAATTACCCTTGATTTATTCGTTTTTGAATTATTGAAAGTTACTTGTATATTTATGATAAAATAACTTTAGTATTTTTGTTTTAGAAATAATGCGATTCTTTTTCTCGAAGGAGTCGTTAATAACCCAATTTATTGTTGGTGGTTGATTCGAGTTAAAATAAATAATTTAAAAAAAAACATACATATTTTGTATAAATTATTTCAGCAGAAAAAATGAAGTACGCGAAATAATTTCAATATTCCTAATGGTTTCTTTTTTTTCTTTTTTTTTTAATTGTTACTACTGCATTTCTTTCTTTTATTTTTTAATTGTTATTACTACACTTCTTTTTTTTTTTAATCGTTACTACTACATTTATTTTTTCTTTTTCTACTAGTTTATCCGAATTAAAATTTTACGATATATGATATTTGAAAATTATCTCAAACTGTATAATATTATTTTTTGTAATTCGTATTTTTCCAAAAAATAACTTTGTATAATCAGTTACTAATGTTAAAAATTGCATTACATTCTTTTTAATTAAGATTTTTAATTTCATTGAAACTTTACTGCTAATTCGACATAAATATTATTAATGACACAATGTCTGTTTTTAACAGGATTAAATAATAATTTATTTTGAAATTAAACTAGAGTATAATATAAATGTAAAAATAAAATTGGCGATTTAATATATACGAATTTACAAATTGAATTCTAGCGTGAAATGCATTTCTGTGATACATTAAACGTGCGTTTTTGTTCGTAAAAATAGCATTGTCGCAGAATCCACACAAAAGAAATAAAAATATCTACTCTGAATTCCAAGTTCATTCTACTATATATATGTATATTATCTTCTTAATTTCACGGTCATTAATCAAGACTATCCTAAAGCTACTGTAAAACGATTTCCCTTTGTTTTGCAACGAAATCGCTTTTGCGTTCTATTTACTTTAATTTGCATGCAAAGCAGAAAATTCAAACAATATTATTGCATACAAAAGTACGAAGAAACGAATACGTTTCAAATGGAATACGGACATTGTTCCCCATCTTTAAAGTGTATTAACGTTATTAACTGGAATTAAGTAGTTATTACAGACGATAATCTTACAAAAATTTACAACACAGAATTAAATTTTAATACACAGCACTGAGAACATTTTCAATCTTTTCAACACCGATTTATTAATTTATATCTTTATCAAATTTGAACGTAAATAGTAATAATAAAAATAGTCACGGGACTTATAGTTCAGTTTGACGTCTTTTATTCTTTATTACTAACATAAATATTAGGTTATTCCAATAGTCCCTTCCGTTATCTTCACGCAATGCTTTCATCTAGCAATGTTTAAATAAACATTCAGCCTTATTTGTTAAACGAGAAATGGAGTAAAACATAAAATATTATGTATCCATTACTTATTAATAAAACGAAAGAAACTTTTGGGACAGCCTAATACTTACAGTACCGGACTTAAATGATTCGGTGTATTATCATTAACTCAATTAAAATGCTTGTAGAGCATTAAATATAACAAATTTCAATATAAAATATACATTTTAACTCTTTGGAGCTTGGTGGGATTAAATTGTCCCACCTTTTTAATATCTAAATATGCATAGTGGGACATAAATAGTCCCTAACTGTATTAAATACGTGAGTTAATGTGAACCACTGTGTTATGGATAACTTTAAATTTTCAAGGTGGTATAGAAAATATCGCTTTATGCATATTTAGGTATTAATAAGGTGGGATGCTTACAACCTTACTGTGCTTCAAAGAGTTAAAATGGTAAAGAAATACGTGAGTGACATAACTATGTGACGATACTATGATAACAAATAAACAGAAAAATCTCTGTTAACCCCTTGCACTATTACTCTTTCGATAGTTACACGTATTAGTAATACTTGTTCACTGCTTTTACACCGTGTCAGATTGAAAACACTGGAATATTATACGCAATTTATATTTGTTAATTCTCAGTCTTATAGATTAAAATTACAGTTGACGATAAAATTAAACTTTATCGCAAATATAGTGTGCCTCTGTAGTGTTTGGACTAATTTTTGGAATAATCTGTGTCACAAGTGTGACTCGTGGTTGTAAGCCAAGGGGTTAACGGGTATGTTAATGGGAACGCGATACACCCGCGTACTTTCAAACCAGCTATACTGGGCCACCTTTCTAAAAAACTTAATGTAAATTGAACGCGATATGACAAACAATTGCTCATCATAAACCCATCGACTAGCGCTGTCACTGAGCTCCCTAACGCTGGCTTTATCTTGAAAAAACCCCGGTCCGGTACTGTATTGCTATTAGTCGTAGCTAAGATGCCAAGTCAGATAAAAAGAGAGACTTCTTCTATAGCTAACCAAGGTGGAACTAATTTATTGATTTTAACCATTTATTGATTTATGTTATCTTTTATAGCTTATACACGTTGACTGCCGCGCGCATTTTACGCGGTTTGCCCATGGCGCCAACATGAATTTCTTATTAACCCATTCGCTGCCAAGCCTAAATTATATGAAGTCATTCCCATTGCCATTTATATTTTGAGTGCTATTGTTTACCAAAGCTCTGTTATTTCTTGGTAAGAGCGCATATATTGTCATACATAATCATTTGCAGGCAGTAGTATTTTTTCAAGTTTTTTACATTTCTATATTTATGTTTGTGGCCACAAAAAATTTGCTAATTCAAAAGCCTGCATGTTACATGTTCGGTCCTGAATGATTCTAAAGCAAATCATCACCGTTCATGACACGGTAGGCTAGAGACAGCTAATTCTTGGGTGCCATCTGACTTGCAGACTATCGATGGCACGTGCAAGTTTTGGGCCCGAATAGCGGTGCCATGTCATAAACCGGGAAATATGAAGGGGGTAGGTTGGCGCGACCGAAACTGTTTTCGCCAACCTGGAGGACCACGTGCCGACCAGAAGACGGTCTTGTTGCCAACTCGCGGCCTACCTACCCCGTAAGATGGACAAAGTTCCCCTTCCAGAAAATAGCACGCCAAGGGCGTACTGGAAGGGAGGAACTGTGGCTATATAGCGAGGTGCAAAACGCGACCCGACAGACATTGATAGAGATTTTCGTAGGCATTGATAGACATTTTCGTAGACATTCTAGATTTATACATTAGACATTTTTATTCATTTCGATTAGACATAGCAAGACAACGTGAGACATCGTTGCACATTCATAGATACTTGTACATCGACAAGGATACAAACTTAGATACAGTCCACTAAACACATACGAAGGGAATTCAATAATTCGGTTGGATTCCACCGCGTCGTTTAATCATCGCCAATCACGGTCGACGCTGCGACGCACAAACATTATAACATATTTAAAGTAGGACGAGTATACTCGTCTTGGCAATGCACGACACCCTGCCAAAAACGAGTATACTCGTCTTGGCAATGCACGACACCCTGCCAAAGACGAGTATACTCGTCCTTGGCAGCGAATGGGTTAAGCGATGTATATCATGTTGAAAAAAATAATATGTATATGTTCCTTGTACTAATAAAATTATTTTTGCATGTTCTGTACCGCATTAATTTCTTCAAATCACTATAGTAAAGTGGTATTATTTTAAAATTTATCAGTATCCATATTTACTATAATTATGTATTTTACTATTGGTCGCGTTGCCGGTCACCGATGGCCGCCATGACGCTGTAGGGAAGTCGAGTACCGGTCACCGGTAGCCTCCATGACAGTCAACGTGTTAACTTTGATCGGAACAGTGCGCAAAATAATCGACAGGGGATTCGATTCGCTACCTTAGAATTCGGTATCTTGTAACTCGACGTCGTGCAATTCCATGCATCGGAATTTATTACCGAGAGACCAAACGCATTGGTGTCTCGTGTGACAATATCAGGGACGGCTCGTGGCTTGAAATTATGTGGGGTGCCGCAACTTTTGGAATGTACATACACACCGCAAATACGGTGTATACGTGTTTGCGCATAAAAAAAATTAAACATGAAAAAATATTGTTTTCTATATAAACAATAGTGGAACTGCGCGGCGGACAGTGCCGCATTACGCAAATAGCTCGCATCTCACTATGACGTGCGTATGCTTGCGCGAGTTGCAACATTCTTATTATTTTTTATACAAAAGAAGATAATTGCACAGAATTGTTGCACAGAATAAAATTGAATATTACAAGTAAATATAGATAAATTAATAAATATATTTATATATAGAGAAAAATTTGGGGTGCTGAAGGAGAATATGCAACCATGGCGGTCACCGGTGACCGACGCGCCGAGATTAGTAGAAATTCATAATTTGAATAAATGTCAATACTCATAAATTTTTCAATATTAGCATCGTTACTACAATGGTGGGAAGAAAATGCAGTATAAAACATATAAAAACAGTTTTATTTATATATAATGTATAGACCTATTATGAGTGCACATAGAAACACTCTGAACAAAGAAAAGGTAACCCAGCACAGTCTTCACAATATATCACGGCATTTTTAGTACAATATTTTGCAGCTCTTACCTAGTTTTTTTTAATTTTTCTGATAACATATTTTGCAAAATCGTCGCACAATTCTAGCTTATCCCGGCATTGTTTTTAATCCATGACGTAGTTTTCTTAGCATGCTTTCACGTGAAGAAATGCAAACCTCAATTTCATTGTCATAACATTTTGTTAAATATATCGCTACTTATAATCTCAAAAAATAAGTAACTCGCACGAAATCGCAGAAATGTACTTCACTGGGATGATCCCCCAGTAAGATAGATTCATTAACACGTTAAACGCCACGCTGATTTTGGTCGATTTTTTGTTAGCCTGTGTGTTGTGACACCAATTAAAAAACATTTAGTCGCAAAATAGTTAGAAATTTAAGAAGAAAATTGTAAATGTCTGCAAAGGAAAGTCGTATCTTTGTTTAATGCTACTTGATAAAGCACGTTAATGAATTATAAGGTATTATTTTTTGAAATTAATACCATCAGTCCTGAAAAATCAATGATGCCTAAATGAAAATCTCAGTGTCGGTCCGCAGGAACCCTCATCAGACGCTAGCTTTTTATACACGATTCTCACTAGGTCGCAGTCGCTAGCACTAAATATGCGAAAAATGTTCAGTATCGTAAAACCAAAATTTTTGTTACAAATTATTTATTTCTGGAAGGAGTGTTACAAACTAGTTTCAAATAACTACTAATAAGTCTTCAACGTGTGATATTTTTTGAAACAATCTCCGACACGAAGAAATGGTTTTCTATGGCACGTTTACAGACAGCGAATATCGACATGATCCGTCTTGTCACCTCGCACGCGCCATACGACCGCAGCGACAAAGTACTGTTGTCACGCCAGAGGTGACTTACGCCCGTTAAGAGCTAACGCCAAAGACGACCAAATACTTCTGCGACCAACTGTATACATAAATTGAAAACTGAAGCTCAATATCTCTCCTCTCTCGATGGGATGAAATTTTCCCTAGCAACAGAGATAAAACGTACAAGGATGTGGAACACGAGAAGGGACCGGAGCCAAGAAATCAGTGTCAGTTTGACTGGGATACATACGTAGGTAAATCGATTTGCAGACAGTTTACCGCTCCGGGACGCGTTTGTGCGTGCACGAAAAGTGTTTAGCTTGCAATCGGATGCTCTTAGAGTGGCAACACGGGGAACGAAAAGGCGTGAGTATCGAGCTGTTACACCCCGGTTCCTGATTTCATTCAGCTCCTCCCTTGGAGCTCGCTGTTCGCCATCCGGTGATTCCGTTTCCTTGCCGCCCTCCCTCGCGGCCGTGCCTCTCAAATGAGTTTGCCATCCAGCGTGTTCGAGCCGAGGCATCGCCAGGATTTGAATAATCCGTTTCCTCCCCTGGCTTTAAGTGTTTTTCAAGATTAGGCGGATATCGCCTTATAGGCAGCTCCAAGAGTCAGAAAGTAATTTATCTTCGTTCGCGTGTCCCTCTTGTCACGAGCAACGGAATGAAAGGTTATGTTAATGATTGTCCGACCAGCGTTATATTTGCGATCGTTTCACCTGGAAAATCGATCTGCAGATTTTATCGTTATTGATGCCTCGAACGCGGCTATCGACGGAACCAATTTTAACATTTATTCATAATTTCTTAGCGTTTCCTTGAATACGTACTTCTCTCCTTCTTGAGAAGAAGGTTAATTGTAAAGTGTGTCAAGACGGAGTATCGAGGTTGAGATAAAGCTCTGGATTTGAGTAGTAGATGATAAGTAGATCTTTAATAAAAATTGATAAGTATTTTAAAAGATAGTTGGATAGAGTAGGGCAGGTTGAGGAGTGATGGCTAAGAAGATAGCTGTTTATTTCACTAGTTTGTCATCTAGATTTATTGTTTTTTATAAAATAGTAATTTTATGAGTTATTCTGTGAATCGAAACAGTAAAATCGTTAAACTTTACTTATGTCTCTCTGGAACTAATGTCCTCAATATGTGGACCAGTGAAAAAACCCAATTAAAAACGGAAACATTTAAAGCACGCATTTATACCAGATGCAACTTTGTCGTAAATTGTATACAGTTGTGTGAATTTTTAAAACGGAAACCTGATTTATTAAAAAAAATTCATTTGTGTGAAAAGTATCAAAATTAAATGTTTTTTAAGCATGAAACAATTTCCGATTTGTTTTTTAGTTCCTCCAAAAAAGAGTATGTTCGCCGTAGTGATAAACCTATTTTTTAAAAAGAATCAGTATATTGGAAATTTAATTGATGTTTAAGCTAAACTATGTACTTGTGAAAGTAAATACGTGCTTAAGATATATATAAATATATGCAATTATTTTATTCTTTATTACCGTTCTATAATAACAAACAATATAATAATAATAGAATAACAGAATATCATAATGTGATAAAATTGATTTTTAAAATCTCATGTGCAATACCAAAATTAACATCCCTATGTTCTATTATATGAAAATATCTTTTAAATTGATAAAAATTCTACTATAATTAATTCAAGCAGTGATATCTAAACCCACAGGGTACGTTTTTAAATTCTTGTCAAATTTCGCTACAAACAGTCGTAACTTTCCAAATAACCCAATTATAGGTATTAAGTAGTTTTATTAGTAAAATGTTACAAAATGTAGCTAACTACCTGTAACATCGAAAACATTTTAACATCCAAATTGTCATATCTAGAGTTTTAAACCTTCAGCGAACAAGGTGGGATGAACTCCAGTGGTTTTTAAACTACTGTACTTTTTTTCAAAGAAAAGTTTTCACACATATTAATTTATTCTTTAATTAATTTCTTCTTCTATTAATCCTATTATAAAATCAATGGAACACAATTTTAAAGCGCGTTTTTATTCAAATGATGTATTTGTAGATGAATAATGGTTTAGATAAAAATAACCCCATATGGTTCAGTGTAAAATTTTTATTTCCCTGATTTGCGAGGAGTTAACCCTCTATAGCCCGAATTTTGTCTGCTTATTGGAGAAAAAATTACGATTGATTACAGTTTTTCATTTTGATTTGAAAATGTTTTAACTAATAATTACTGTAGATGGATCGTGGTGTCGCTACAGCAATACAGTAATCAAATTTAATCGTGCAGTGATAACTAAAGAAAATTAATTTTTTAAAATATAGATATTACGTTGGAAACTATGAAACGGGCGTTTTTTGTTTAGTCTGTGTTCATCTGCGACTGAGAGAGATACATTGTAACGTGTGCTAGATATTTCTATTTATAAAGCTTAAAGGTATTCTTCTTACTCATTTTGTAAAATTTTTTCGTGTCCACGCACAACTAGTCGAACACTTGGGTCTAAACTAGGAACTAGTCATACAGCTGTGTTAAAACATTTGCGTGCAATAAATAAAGTCAAAAAATTGAACATAGCTGAACACAGACTAAACAAAAAACACCCGTTTCATAGTTTCCAACCTAATACATCAGTTTGTAACTTTTAAATCACACGGTCCCATAGAGGGTTAAAACACCTACGATGCACGGTAAAATCTCTGCAGAGAATACGAATTAAACGCTTCTCGTCCGAACGAATTACCCAACGAAAATCAAATTTTTCCATACGTTCACGCCAACCCAAAGGAACCATCTGAACGCGCTGAAGTTAGCATTCCATTATTCACGGCATTTAAACACCGCCCGCGAACGCAACGCTTGTGCCG
The DNA here is from genome assembly GCA_019453375.1 of Ctenoplectra terminalis. Taxonomy (NCBI): domain Eukaryota; kingdom Metazoa; phylum Arthropoda; class Insecta; order Hymenoptera; family Apidae; genus Ctenoplectra; species Ctenoplectra terminalis. Next base: position 24,027 of record SMSQ01023398.1, read on the forward strand.
AAACGTTTCTTCGCGACCCATCAAAATTTTACGAGCGACACCCTTCGCCATAGATCACTCAAGAACCGATCATGTCGTAAAACCGGCACAGTGTCAACTTTCGAAGTCCATTTCGTATACATATAAACGAACCGTGTCAGTGTGCTAAGTTCGCTCTATTCGCTGCACTAAACGAACAGTTGGACGGTTGCTGATCCGACCTTCTGATCAATCGCTATAAAATCCGTCGTTCCTTTCAATAACGTTTCTTCATCACAAATATTGCGACACCGTGACTCCTGCAGTCACCTAAAGCTCGATTAACCGCCCTAATCGCTGGTGACGCGTGATTCTTGTTTCGACGTTCCTTCGACGCTTTCCTCGAAAGAGTCACCATTGTTTCCCTCAATTTTTCTTCCACGAGTCTTTTTCTCCCGGTTGTTTCTTTCGGCCACAGCTTCGCCGTGGCTCGAAGCTTCTCCGAAGGTTTCGCTTTAAACAGAAGGATTTACCTCGCAGCCGGGATCGATGGTAACCGACACGACACCCGCATCCTCATCAATTTTCTCTTTTTCGATCGTGTCGATGCCGCCTCCCTTTTTGCCCTCTCTCGCCCCCATTTCTTTCAACCTCCTGTTTCTTGACTCCTTATTTATCGACGGAATGGCACTATCTGGCTCTCAGCGGCGGCGCAAATGGCAAACAGCCGATATTGATACTCCCTGATCGAGGTATCTGTGTGTCGTTTTTCTCTCTAATTCGACGTGCGTTAAGGATCGTATAACTTCTCAGGTTTTTTTTTTGTAATAAAATATGTACAGTTCGGTAGAGTTTATAGTATATTCGTTATGATAGATCGTTATAGAAGACCAGGGAGTAGTATCAGAAAAAAAAAGAAAATTATAATTACAGGAGTTACGTTTTCGTAAAACATCCAGTTATTTTTTTATGTATCTATTCTTTTCTTAACACATTGAGGACGGGTGACGAGATTTCTCGTGTTGTTTATTTCAGATGTTGAAAAGGTGAGAATAGAAAACGACGATATATGAAAGGTTACTTTTAAAAAGTTATCCGTTCGGTTCAAATTTTAAATTAAGAGCTATGTTTAGAATACAATTTATTCTCGAAAGTATATAACCAAGAATTTATTTGATCGTAACTTTATTCCCTAGTAAGTTTTACAGAAACAAGGTCCCGTCGTCAATGTGTTAACATTTAACCGTCCGGCAACATATTAATGTGTTCTTTCTCTGCTATCGGTAACGCATTAATTCGGCGACACATTAATGTATTTCTCGACATTCGTGTAAATAAAAATAATATAAACCTAAACTGAAGGCGCAGGCAACTTAATTGTTTCTTTTTCTTTTTTTTTATTGTAAATAAATGTAATGAAATGTTCATTTACTCAAGTTAGACAAGGAAACAATGGAATGATATACATTTAAAAGGATAGTAAATATGCGTTTTTAAAGGACACATAATTTTGTCGACCGTGCACTTAAATTTTGTTCTGAAAGAGCTGGATCGTTAAGTGTTCATAGGTTCTGTGCACATTATGTTACGTTTTATAGTTTGTACTTTAATTTATCGTCACACAAAGGTCGAAAAAATGAACATTACGACGGATGTCAATTTTGGCAGACATTAAAACTACGGTCACACGAGTTACTGTAAGAAGATTCTCACATCGATTACATAGATGATAGATAGGTGTAGCTGTACGAGCAATATTCAGTATATGATTCGTCGTGTGGTCAGATCCTTAGGAAAAATATGCCAATAATACGCTTTACTAAGTATATTCAAATCTCTGTAACCTTGAAATGATATAGGTAGTATATTTAGCTACATTATTTCATCGCTTTGCAATCCATAATGGAGAAAAAAAAAGTGAACACTTCTATGTTAATATGAGTACTATAGTAGAATTAACACTAGAACTAAACGACTGAAGTATATTTATTTACATTATAGAAGGTATGTGGAAAAATACATGATGCAAAAGGAAAAATAAACCTTCATTAATATTTTAAACAGGAAATTATAGAAAATTTCAAAAATGTAACAGTAAATTGATAAAATTTCTATGAGAAATTAGAATTTATAAAATTTGAGTAAGAAATTATGAATCGGTCATTTTGACCATTTTGGTAGTTCCAATGTAAACGCTAAAACTACCAATAAAATGGTTAAAATAACCGATTCGTAATTTCTCATAGAAACTTTATCAATTTACTGTGTTAAATTTTTTTTATTTTCCATAATTTTCTATTTAAAATATTAATAAAGATTTATTTTTCTTCTTCATCGTGTACTTTTTCATATACCTTTGCAATTTCTCATATAAATTCTATAAATTTACAATTTTAAGATTTTTTTCGCATTTCTATAACGAATATGAATAAATATTTATTTTCACCGTATCTTATATTTTTTTCAAATCCTATTACTTTAAATTCTTTGATAGAAATAGGTACACTTAAATGGTCGACAGTTCTAGTGTTAAGAAAGATAAATATACAACTATACAAGTTTCAAATCGAACGTCGTTATGGAAGGTTAAACAATTGACGATCCATTCTGAAACACTACCACCACAGAAAACAGAGAAACCTAAAATTAATCGTCCTCTGTAATTTTAAATCGAGCCTGCAATTAATCATTCCTCGTGTTTTTGCTTCCATTGTGCATCCTGCCAACAATCCTGACAGGGACGAACACAGACCCGGTGTGGCACGAGAAACAATCGAGAATTTCACTTTTGACTCTCATCTATTTTGGTCGCGTTATACCCGAGATGGATTATTCTAACTGTTCGAATACGTTCGAATCACCGCGTTATCAAGCCATTCATAAATCAACAGAGCCCGAAACCGTGATTTCGTTTTGGCAACAGACGGGCCCGTGCATAGGCACTGTGAAACTGCAACACCCTCAATTTTTCTATGCAAATATATTTATTAATTAATTTATATTTGCTCGTAATATTCAATTTTATCACGAACAATCCTATTGTACACCTAACTGACTCACAGATGCCCGAGCCCTGTTCTATTACCAATACATAATCGATTTCCTGCTTTCCCTAATACCCGCCAACGACTTCATCCTTCCTGACTCACCATTGAACTCTTTCCTCTTTTCACTTTATTTCCTGAAAATTTTCTTCGCGCAATATCAAGTTAGAGATTCAACTTATCACAGATTTCCGCGCGGCAGCGAGATGTTTACGCGACGAATAAAGTGAAATTACTCGTTGGTTATTAGGTTTAGGGTTAATCAAGGCTGATACTTTTTTACTCGCAATTCTTCCATATTTTGGTATAAACAAAATATAGTATTCCATTTAACCAGTTAGCTGTGTTCGGCGACTATATCCGTCAATGGAGAAATGGCAGTATTTTGTGTCACGACGACTATATCCGTCATGCNCGGCAGCGAGATGTTTACGCGACGAATAAAGTGAAATTACTCGTTGGTTATTAGGTTTAGGGTTAATCAAGGCTGATACTTTTTTACTCGCAATTCTTCCATATTTTGGTATAAACAAAATATAGTATTCCATTTAACCAGTTAGCTGTGTTCGGCGACTATATCCGTCAATGGAGAAATGGCAGTATTTTGTGTCACGACGACTATATCCGTCATGCGTAAAATTTAGTTACCATTTGCTATTGAAATTGTAATTATAACGGAAACGAAAAGATATTCGTAAATTTCAATATGTTTAGAATCTTTGGAGGTGAAAACAAAATGAAACAAACAAATAAAAAGTATAAATAATTCGAGATGGATTCATGCATCTCTGTAGGCACTGGCTGGATTCTCGCGGCACACATAGATGCGCGTTCTGAAAACAGGTCGTCACAGCTGACTGGTTAAAGAAACAAAGTCGACTTTTGAATCTCCGAAACGTTTCCACCTATAAAAAAAAATTAACGCACTGCATAGTGTACCCTTTTAAATCATGTAACTTTTTTATTTAACGTTCTTTCGTGCAACGCATATTTTGCAACTTATAGCGGTGCACATGTTGCGTGGACCACTGTATGATATCATTTTAAGTTAGCTGTAAGAAATTCACAAAATGTGTCGAAAATTCTCGGCCGCAGAGAGTTAACTATCTTGGCCATAAGGAGGTTTATTCTTAGACATTTTAGGCATTCATAGACATTTTTTGTCGATGTGAATTACGTAATCCAGTCAACAGAACATCGCCTGAATCTCATTCTAACAATTATTTTTTCTCTAAATAAACTACTATTTCTATAATTCTATCCGTTGACGGTAGAACGCGCCTACAATTGGAAAGCGGGCTGACACCATAACCAGATGACAAGAAAGAGAACACATCCGGGTGAAGCAAAGCGCATCCTATTTAGCCGCGACTGCAGACGCGCGATTTCTTCCAGGAAGAGTTCGCCACAATTCGACATTCTTCCATATTTTGGTATAAAAAATATAGTATTCCATTTAAAGAAACAAAGTCGACCTTCGAATCTCCGAAACGCCTCCGCCTATAAAAAAAAAAAAAAAACTAACGCACTGCATACTGTGCCCTATTAACACGTTGACCGCCGCGTCACCCGTATTCGAGTGACGGCAAAAATTCTGATTAGATCGCATCACCCGTATTTGTGTGACGCTTATTTGGGTGTATATTTTCTCGTGTCTATGATCGGTCCGCATGGAGACTTTTATTCGAATAGCATAATTTGCAAGCTTTTCTAATGCTTTGTCCAGAAGCATTTTTTCGGATGGCAATATTATGCTGACTACGTTCACCCGAAGATTTATTTACATTATCAGTCAGTATCAAAAAAAATTTAAGGAAAAAAAAATATAAATATATATATATATATATATATATTTTTTTTTTGCAATCTCGTAAATAATCGAAGCGTTTACAACTGTAATTCCATTTTTCATTTTGACATCACAAAAAATTAGGGCAAGAATTTTAACGCAAAAAAAATTTTAACTGTTCACCACTACAGAAAAAATATTTGAAAAGGAAGAAATAATTTTCAAATCTCACACGCTTTCTTAGATACTTCGCTCTTGAAGAAAGATTTTCAACTAAATGCATGTCCTGAAAACGTTTAGTTGTAAGCGAATTTATTATTACGCTACAATTATAAAATTGTGCGACAGTCAACGTGTTAAACCATGTAACTTCAGTATATAACATTCTTCCGTGCAACGTATATTTTGGAAGTAATAACGGTGCACACGTTGCGTGGACCACCCTGTATATACGCTCCGGTGATAGCGACCAGGAAAAATGAGCGCATACGTACGCTAATGATGCAAATGGATTCACATTCGTAGCGGTATTAATTGTTCAAGTTCAACCGTAAATCTCGGCCTCGCGATTGGACCGGGTCTCAGGTGAAAAGGGAGAAAGGTTTCCGGCCTTTTTGATTTACGCCGAGCGAACACGGGGCCGTGTTTCGCAGTCGGCGAGCGACGCCTGTTTTTCTTGTTTTTTTGACACGTCACGATCGAAAACTTGATAGAAGCCGCGATGGACGCCGACCAAGAGTTATAATTCAATTCGGGACGTGAACGAAGAGAATGCTTTATCGATGGAATAAGAGAGAAAATATGTGTGAGGTAAAGGAGAGAGAGAGAGAGAGAGAGTGATGGTAGAATCGATTGAGATCGAGTTTGCACAGAATGGATCTTATTTTCTTCCGGATCGATAGCTTTAAGTGCTGACACCGCATGCATTATAGAGAAGAAGCACGATTGTCTGTCGGAAGAGAATAGCCGCGGTCGGCCATTCCTGGCATGCCACATTGTAGGCGATTTATACCCTCTCATAGGACCGCCGGGCAGTTGTAACTTCTTCGAAGAAAATAGCTGGAGCTCCTCAAGATAAGAATGTTTCTTATCGGTCGAGCTGAATTTCGTAACGTTATTGTGGGAACAATGAGTCGGATGTAATGCAAGAAGTTAAGATCTCACCGAGCAAGTAAGCGTTTCACTTTTGTTTCAAATTGGAGTTTCCAATGGATACTTTTACATTCTGATCGATGGTATCGCAGATGTTTCGGAGCATCGTTTGTGAACTTATGGATCGCGAAATTATAACTGCTATAGACGTAATATAATATATTTCGTTGATTTTCTTAACTTTGAAATAGTCTGTTTCATTTAAAATTGCTAGTCTTATATTTTTCTGTAATTTAGATTAAATAAAAAACGAAAAATGAAAGCCTGAATCGCTCACACTGTCAGTACAAATACGCTCAATTCTATTTTTTGCTTTTTCTATTGTAGGAATTTATTATATAGTTTATTTAATTTATTATGTAATTTATATAGTTTATTCAAAATGTTTCGTATAGCGGTTGATTAAAAATCTACAGACTTGGCTAGGAAGCAAGAGGCAATAGTATTGAAAATAATCAGACACATCTTTATGTCGTCTTGAACACCCTCACCACGAGCTATAACATCCCATGAATGACCGGATCTTGACTGGTGCAATCAATCTCAGATCTGTTAACGCGCATTCACACCGTTACACCGGGTGACGCTCTTTCGTGACACTTTCTGGCACTCGCCAGAAAATTTCTCCCTATAGACCTCGACAAAAATATTTTCAATATTAAAATTAAAATATTAAAACTAACTCAAACTATATCTGCTCGATTCCTTTATTCTACTTTCTGTACCAAGACCGAATCAATTAGAAATCAGATTTTACCCTCAATTTTTGGTGCGGCGGAAAACCCGAAATCGCGCGGTACCTTGATTTTACGAGGGATGGTGGAAAGGAGTCCTCACACAAACACGTTACGCACTCATACGCACACGTACACATTCTCTTCCTACAATATACAGACGTTATTGTCAAATATGAATAATTTTATTTATTTATATGATACACAGTGACTTCAGTCTACCAGGTATTTAAAAACTTTATATTACATATTCTCTTGTTACAATACATAAATGTTATTGTTAAATACGCATAATTTTATTTATTTATATGATCCACACTGACTTCAGTCTACCAGGTATTTAAAAACTTTATATTACATATTCTCTTGTTACAATACATAAATGTTATTGTTAAATACGCATAATTTTATTTATTTATATGATCCACACTGACTTCAGTCTACCAGGTATTTAAAAACTTTATATTACATATTCTCTTGTTACAATACATAAATGTTATTGTTAAATACGCATAATTTTATTTATTTATATGATCCACACTGACTTCAGTCTACCAGGTATTTAAAAACTTTATATTACATATTCTCTTGTTACAATACATAAATGTTATTGTTAAATACGCATAATTTTATTTATTTATATGATCCACACTGACTTCAGTCTACCAGGTATTTAAAAACTTTATATTACATATTCTCTTGTTACAATACATAAATGTTATTGTTAAATACGCATAATTTTATTTATTTATATGATCCACACTGACTTCAGTCTACCAGGTATTTAAAAACTTTATATTACATATTCTCTTGTTACAATACATAAATGTTATTGTTAAATACGCATAATTTTATTTATTTATATGATACACAGTGACTTCAGTCTACCAGGTATTTAAAAACTTTATATTACATATTCTCTTGTTACAATACATAAATGTTATTGTTAAATACGCATCATTTTATTTATTTATATGATACACACTGACTTCAGTCTACCAGGTATTTAACACTAGGTTTAAGGGCATTGATTGGATCATTTTAATGAGTACATTGAAATACAAATTTTTTGTAATATCATTAGTTCGGTTTACTTCAAATTAATAGATTTCTATAAGCATGATTATTAAACTTGAGCACGAAATTTGAACTGCGTCAAATTGACGGGTTCCGTAAATCTAGTGTTAAAAAGTTTATATCACAGATTCTCTTTCTACAATACAGAAATATTATTGTCAAATATGCATAATTTTATTTATTTATATGATACACAGTGACTTCAGTCTACCAGGTATTTAAAAACTTTATATTACACATTCTCTTCCTACAATATGCAGACGATATTGTCAAATCTGCATAATTTTATTTATTTATATGATACACAGTGGCTTCAGTCTACCAAGTATTTAAGAACTTTATATTACAAACGTCTGAGTGACGGTATCATTCTAAATAAATATATCAGATCATATAGAAAAAAGTTGAGAAGAGGTTGAAACATTTTGCAACACTAATTTACAAATTTTTCATTCTAATTTCTCTTTGAACTTAAAAGCAACGAAATAAGTGAAAAATGACTTCTAAGTGTTCATGAACAGTTATAACGATACAGTGAGCAAGAAAGGGGAGTACGATAATGATAATGGCGCTGTCTTCGCATTGTTACGAGTGCACATTGTACCTTTCAACCCTCTACACAATTATGAAGGCATAATGTAATTAAAAACTATAACACTTTAAAATAACTATTTTTTTTTCTTTTTTCCCTAAATTGTCCATTCATAAAATCGCGTATGTACCAAAAAAGTTTTAATTATTTCTACTTGTAACTGTTACAAAGTATACCCACCAACTTTTTTCTATTTTTTTTCAGATAGGACAGACCGAGGCGATCTGAATGAAAATAGGAATTCAGTCGAAAGAAAGATTTTTAAGTTAAAAAACATTTTTTATCATTTACCGTTTTAGTGTCATCATATAAAAAATCCAATCGAAAAGTGCCAAGCGACGCGATCGCGCTTCTCGCATTTCAGAAACAAATAAAAATATATCAAATCAAAATTGATTGTACACACGACTTTCCTACATTTTTGTATTAAAAAATAATCGCTGCGAAGATTGCAGAAACAAAAACTTCAGTTTTGTAAAATTTTTTCAAACAATAATGCTAGTGACGTATTGCTATAGATCGATGCGGTGGCACTTTTAGACTTCGATCTGATCAGCGCGATCGCGTTTCTTGGCACTCAAACGGTTAATGTTCAAATTAAACTTGTAGGAACGGCTGAACTCTGCGCGAGGCTATTTCCCTGGACGGCAGAGTCTGACGCGAACTACGTATAAACGATCATTTTTTATTTCCGAGTCGGTTCCTGAATTTGTAACAAACTGTCCTTTGTTTTCTATTTCGATGCGGCATTTTGCGGTTAGAGATTCTAACAAATTATATATTTTTGGTGGCGGATAACCGATGGAAGGAAAAGGATAGGAGGAGCGTTTCGTCCGGGGCCTGCTAGTGGACTCGTCAGTAAGGCATCCTAGCAGGCACCGTGCCTTAGACGCGGGGATACTGAAGTTAGGAGAGGGATCGGTATAAGTACTAATCGTACTGTTTCCGAGGACTTGCGGGAAAGTCGGTCTTGTAGGTTCCTCTGGTGGTGGAGCGTAGGAGGGCCGCCACATGTTAAAAAGAGCAAATGGTATATTTGTTTGAGCGAAAAGCAACAATTCATACCTGACACTGGCGTATTGAAAACAAAGACTGTATTATTAACAGTGTTGTAAATCGATGCAAAGACAAAAGAAGTTTTTAGCAATGCATACGAAGACGATTATTTAATTCAAACGGTGAGCGAGTGAGCCACTATAGTGGCGCGTCGTATCGAAAGATGACATCCGCGAAAGCCACTACAGTGGCGTGTTGTTCTCAAAGATGATGTCCGCGAAAGCCACTATAGTGGCGCGTCGTGCCTAAGAGGTTAAATGAGTATTAATTACGAACTAATAATAAAAAGTTAACTTTCTAAATTCTGACTATTATCGTTTCACTGTCAAACACAAAATGATCCGATTCGCCACCACCCTGCTCATCTAACACCTAAAATAATTTCCCAAAGAATAACGCGAACCAAAACTCAAAGCAGAAATTCCACTGCACAGTACAATTTTACAAAAAATCATACCATCTCTCAACAACGAATAACTTTCATCTTATACATCAAACGTGCACGAGAGAGAAAGTAGATATCGCGAGAACGACAGAAAATCGTTCGAACAAGGTACAGATTCGTTCGATTTTCTTTCCCTAGGTATTTCCCTTGAAAATTGAACGATTCAAAGAAGCAATAACCGTATATCGCACAAGAATGTTTTAGCTCAACCGACCCGACTGACATCCTAATTCGATGTGTCTCATACCTTGAAAACCCTTTGGAACGTCGAACGGCCTGCTCTCATCGTTGAACGAAATTGCCGGCCAATGGTGACTCGCCATGTAGATGCACGTGAACAAGCCTGTACACCATATCGATTACAGTATATGCAATCGAAGTTTTATCGAAGTCAACAATGCGGCATGTTTGAAGATCGTATCTAAACCTGCCAGGAGCACGAACGGCAGACGTTGGAACACAAACTATCTCCAGGAATCGAGCTACACTGCGTCGACGGGCAAGTTTACAGACGAAACTACGTCTTGCGCCCTGTTTACGAGTATCGATAGCCGGGAATTCTCGATGTACGATGCTGCAAAGTGATTCACCGGGGCTAAGGCGAACAAAGTACTCGATCGAACAACGAAGGTTTCCTAATGAAATTCTGAGCTGCAGACTCGTCGAAGCCTTTCTGCTCACTCACGTTGGACCTGTGTTACCTAAAACCGCTTAGGAATAGTCGACGCGTTAATAAACTCGTTTCGTATTGCTTTACTTCGTAAACGGACATATATTTTCAGATCAATTTATTTGGAAATATTACGTTCTCGTTTAAGCCGAATGGAATAAAATAACCGTTTCGTTATAAAAATAGAAACTTTTCTTGGTGGAAGAATTTATCGCAGAAGCAGGTATTTCAACAGTTTCATTGGAAAAAGTTGTAGATTTTTTGTACAATGGAGTTCGGATACTTCCTGTTATCCGTCTGTAACTGTTTACCGAGTTCTGATTGGTAGAATATATGAAATGAAATTTTAGATAGCAAAATGTTATTTTATTCCATTTTCAATACTGCTGGAAATTGTTTAGAAAATATTTTGAATAAAATATCATGAAAGTTTCTTTCGTTTTATTAATAAGTAATGGACGCATAATATTTTGTTTTACATTTTATTATATTAATATATGATATATCTCTCTCGTATCAATATAAAATGTCTCTTATTCAATATTGAGACCTGATATCATCTCTTCGAAATTAACGATGACCGATATAAAAAAAATATGTGTTTAATATTTTTTACAAATCTATATTGTATCAAAATTTTATTAAAATTGGAGTGTGTCAACGCCATAACTTTCCTTATAAATCTGTACAAATGTGACTATAGCCCGTACTATAATAACGTCAGCATTTATTAGATTGCCCCAAAAGTTTCTTTCGTTTTATTAATAAGTAATGAATGCGTAATATTTTGTTTTACATTTTATTATATTAATATATAATATATCTCTCTCATATTAATATAAAGTATTTTTTATTCAATATTGGGGCCTGATATCAACTCTTAGAAATTGAAACCATGACCGATATAAAAAAAACACGTGTCCAATATTTTTTCGAGATCTACATCGTGTCAAAATTTTATCAAAATTGTTCTGTCGGCTCCACAACATTTCTTCCAAGTCTGTACAAGTGTGACTATAGCCCGTACCAAAATAACGTCAACATTTATTAAGTTGTCCCAAAAGTTTCTTTGATTTTATTAATAAGTAATGGACGCATAATATTTTGTTTTACATTTTATTATATTAATGTATAATATATCTCTCTCGTATCAATATAAAATGTCTCTTATTCAATATTGAGACCTGATATCATTTCTTCGAAATTAACGATGACCGATTTAAAAAAAACACGTGTCCAATATTTTTTCAAGATCTATATCGTATCAAAATTTCATCAAAATTGTTCTGTCAGCTCCACAATATTCCTTCTAAGTTTATACGAGTGTGATTATAGCCCGTACTAAAATAACGTCAACATTTATTAGATTGTCCCAAAAGTTTCTTTCGTTATATTAAAAAGTAATAAATGCGTAATATTTTGTGTTTCAGAATGTATTATCTTATTATATACAAGCCAGTTTGCTCTATTACCTTCCTCCATCTTTCGTTTAACAGACAAGGCTGCATTTTTATATAAACACTGACAGACAAAGCCGCTGCATGAAGATAACGAGAGAAACTTTACGGACAACCTAATACAATAGCAGTTATTTTATGGCTCGAAGGAAAAATCTTTATTAAAAAAATGGTTTCTTGACTTCAAATAGCTGCTATTTTTACAGGACACGTATTATCTGTTTCATTTTAGTACAGGCTATAGACACGTATTATCCGTTTCATTTTAGTGCAGACTATAGACACGCTCATATAGATTTAGATTATCTTTGATCGTTTCGTATCAAATGAATCCAATCGTGCGAATGACAGAAGCCACTGTTGGATTCCGGGGTCACAGAATCGAGTTAAACTTAATAATATTGTTGCGACACTGTGGATCAACCCTTAAGATCGGACTGAACTTGGCGATCAAGGGTAACATTGGAAAGAAGTCTTTAATCGAGCGGTGTCGCAAAGCCCACCGGAAGGGGTGCCAAGGAAAAGTGTTGAC
>SMSQ01023398.1:36710-70073 GCA_019453375.1 Ctenoplectra terminalis
TCTCGTATCAATATAAAATGTCTCTTATTCAATATTGAGACCTGATATCATTTCTTCGAAATTAACGATGACCGATTTAAAAAAAACACGTGTCCAATATTTTTTCAAGATCTATATCGTATCAAAATTTCATCAAAATTGTTCTGTCAGCTCCACAATATTCCTTCTAAGTTTATACGAGTGTGATTATAGCCCGTACTAAAATAACGTCAACATTTATTAGATTGTCCCAAAAGTTTCTTTCGTTATATTAAAAAGTAATAAATGCGTAATATTTTGTGTTTCAGAATGTATTATCTTATTATATACAAGCCAGTTTGCTCTATTACCTTCCTCCATCTTTCGTTTAACAGACAAGGCTGCATTTTTATATAAACACTGACAGACAAAGCCGCTGCATGAAGATAACGAGAGAAACTTTACGGACAACCTAATACAATAGCAGTTATTTTATGGCTCGAAGGAAAAATCTTTATTAAAAAAATGGTTTCTTGACTTCAAATAGCTGCTATTTTTACAGGACACGTATTATCTGTTTCATTTTAGTACAGGCTATAGACACGTATTATCCGTTTCATTTTAGTGCAGACTATAGACACGCTCATATAGATTTAGATTATCTTTGATCGTTTCGTATCAAATGAATCCAATCGTGCGAATGACAGAAGCCACTGTTGGATTCCGGGGTCACAGAATCGAGTTAAACTTAATAATATTGTTGCGACACTGTGGATCAACCCTTAAGATCGGACTGAACTTGGCGATCAAGGGTAACATTGGAAAGAAGTCTTTAATCGAGCGGTGTCGCAAAGCCCACCGGAAGGGGTGCCAAGGAAAAGTGTTGACAAAGAGAGTATCGCCGGAACCACGGACGAGTGCGGACGCACCGTGGTTCTTGTCTTCCGGTTTCACAATTGTACACGATAATAGAGATTGTAAATATGCTGTAAATAAAGTTCTTAGTGATAAATTGTAAATAAAAGAGAAGATGAGTCCCTTGAAAAGGAATCAGGGGAGACCCAGGCGCAACAATATTTTTGTATAAAAAAAGATTTATTCCAAACTGTGGTTCTGAATGAAATTACAAGGGAGATGTGTCGCTCTTTGTTGAATTCTAATGCTCACGCTTTGCAGTCCTTAAGGCATTTATGTCTTTTGGAAATGGAGAGAGTGGATGATCTATCCCCTTGATGAACCATCCTAGGCAGAGTCAGACCCCGACCCTTAGCACGGCTGACTCGTCTTATGACTAATATTTGTCGTGACTAAGGTTGGTCCCCGGGTCCTATCTGCTCCGGGCCTAGTCATCCAACAAGATCCAAAATTACATATTACGGGAAACACGCAGTAACATGAATGGAAATAAAAATAAATGCATAAAAATTACAGAGACAACGCTCTCCTCGGTGGCGACCGCTCGCCTTTCTCGCTCCGTAATTGGTTGGTGGTTTTTCTTAATAACTCGTTAACAAAGCTGTAAGAATCGCCAATACCTGCTCCGTGATTGGTTGGTGGTTTTTCTTAATAACTCGTTAACAAAGCTGTAAGAGTCGCCAATACGGGACGNTTCATATTTCCTTATGATGCAAATGGGTTAAGGGTCCTTAATTTTGATTGGAACACCCTATAAAATAGTACAGATTTACACGCTGAATTCCAATATACTAAACTTGCTTCCAAACACTTTTTGCGCAATTAATTTGATCAAGGGGAACGATGATACACAGCAAGTGAAGACCAGCTGGAAACATCTATGATCGAAAAAACCGATACACATTGTACCTGGTAAAGCGTGAAGTGATTCAGTAACTCGAGCCGAGTAAAGCAACGTTTCTTAGTCGAACAGGATGGGTTTTGCAATTAAGTTCCAAGCTACCGACTGGCAGAGTCTAAAATAAAAACCTTGCTTTAGTTTATACATATTTATGAGCTGAAGCCAAGGCCTGGCTTAGGTCTTAATTGAAAAACTGGACCTAATTGTGAGTAATGGTTACGCCGACGCGGCTTTATTTAGGCTGGTTCATTCTCTGTAACAGTAGTTAAGGAACTTTTTGGCCAGCCAAACGATCGGCGCGGAGAAAGAAAACCAGAACATCGAAATGAAGAGAAATGACAAATTAGGATTACACTGATAAAACTAGATTGTGCGAACTTAAAGAGGCTAAATTATTACGGTACAAAGTTTGCTATAATTGTATGGAAACTTTTGTTCGAATTTGAAAATATGGTGTATCAACGATGTTAAAATTTAACCATGCTGATTAATGGGCAGTATATATAATATTTAGTATAAATAACTAAAATACATATGTATAAATTTATATTACGAATTCGTATCACTTTAAAAACAATTTTTTTTTATTTTTTTAATATTTTAGACTTACTAACTGACACTTTTTGGCGTCAAATTGACACTAAAGATAGAACAAAAAAATAAATAAACGAATTTACAAATTGTTTTAATGAAGATAAAACAAATTAAATCTCTGTATATTTATATATAAGATTGTTCGTTACAAATAACTCCATGTGCAAGGCTCGGAGTCTCATTTTGCAGAAATAAGACAGAATAATAATTTTTTCAAAATTGAAAATTGAAAATTGAAAATTGAAAATTGAAAATTGAAAATATACTTGACACAAGGAACGGACGACAAAATTAATTACTTAAAAACGTGTTTAATACAAATAAAAGAAAATAACGAAAGTCAGAAAATTGGAAACAATAATCTATTAAAGGATATTAATATAAAATCGTACTAATTTTGATAAAATTTTGAAGAGAACGTAATAGTCGGAATTAAGAGTAGAATTTTATAAGAGATTTTTTCCACAAAACTCTCTTCCTTTTCTCCTTTATTTCCATAAATGAAATTTTCTTTTTTACCTTTTCATTTAATTCATTCGCTTCATATTTTCATCCTACTCTTTTTATCCACATCTCACATTTGTGTAGAATTGAATACATCAGTCAACAGTTTTCACAGAGACTAAAATTTTACGCGAAAACAAAGTTATTCATCCTGTTAGACAGGTTTTAACAACATTTTATCTTTCCTCGTTATACGACTTTCAATTTACGTTGGAAGACGAGCAATCGAAGAAAAAGGTAAGAAGCAGTTAATGGCCTCCTCTCTGTCCCTATTTACATCAAGTTACCAAAGAAAATATTTCGATTCGTCAGAACGGATGCACAGAATTAAGCTGCAAACGCAAACTCTGAAAAAACTAGATAAGAAATAACTGCCACCAGTAAAATGTTTCATCTTAATAATACCCTCCCCCCTTCTACCTCTTTCCTCCTCGCAGATCACGCCACCCATTGAACGTTCAACAAAAGCAAATTAAATTCGCTGCAAAGGACACGTTCCTCGTTAAACATTGCCAAACATCCTTGCATTAATCGATCGTACCGAAAACCAATAGCGAACACGATAATTACCAATTAGTAATTCAAACTATCCACAATCGTATCCGCCGATTATAGATTTCAATAAAGAAAGCGGCTAGAAACCGATCGGGATGCAAACAAGCTTGTTGGACGGTAAGTCCATCGAACGAAAAGGTTGAAGCGGGAAGCGCGAGAAGAAAAAGAGGCCTTGGAAAAAAGTCCGGCCATAAAATTCATCGAATCGAAGGAGGCCACCTCTTAACATCCGAGTTACCTTCGAAAGGGCAACGTTCTGGAGAACGATCATAGATAGGAAAAGTTTTCTTCGCTCGGAATAAAAGCGAGTCGAGAAAGAGGGCGAGTGAGTGATTGAGAGAGGAAGGAGAAAGAAAAGAGAGGAAAAAAGATAGAGAGAGAAAAGAGAAGGATAAAGAGAAATAGGAGAAAGGGGAGAAAGAGAGCATAAGGGGAACGTTGGGTCTCTACAGTCGGATCGTAGATCGTCCATTGTTACGGAGCGGCGTTTCAATACCCAGGTGAACCCTTGATCCCCATAATAACGTCGGTGTAGGCTCCTTCCCGGTCCCTCACTTGCGATGTTCATGGAGTGAAACGCGTCCATGGAGTTTCACAGCGACGACGCAACCTTCCACCCCGTACGGTGTCCTTTCTCCATCCTTGGCGCCGTTCGCAGTTGGTCCACGCACCACCCTCCGGTTATCTTTCGTTTATGAGTTGCTGTACTTTATCGCGGAGGACATGTTTTCCTCGTAAATTTCAAAGTTTCCAACGCAACGTCGGCTGCCGGCGAGCAAGATGGCAAACTTACAGTAAGTACGGCCCTGTAATCCTTCTGCCACACGTACGTTCATAAATTCGACGCAGCGCGGCTGGTTTCCGCGCGTAATGCCCCGCGTTGTTTGATGGTGTCCATTTGAGCGCCCGAAACGACCGAGGATCGCGAATACCTACCGGAGCCAGCCTCGTAAAGGATCGAGACGGGGAATTTAATAAGTACCGCGTCCGATGGCCAGTTTGGGCTTATCAACTGCTATCAGAACGCCGCGTAAAGCTATGTCGGCTTTTGTGTTACCGGGCGCTACGAAATTTCTCCCTGCTATCGCCTCTGTGGCCTTCCTTTTATTTCGATAAAAATCGTGTTACGATGTAGGATGCAGGATTTTGTGGTCGATTAATAGGGGTGGTTTGGAATTTAATTTTTATTTTGATCGTTGAAGGTTGTAAGATTTTGAAATTCTAGAAACTTGAAGTGCTGATTTTTGTTTTATCACAGGAATATTTTATTTTAATTAGAGAACATTTTGGAGTCTCAAGAAAATTTTTGTGTAAATCTTTGTTAGTCATAGTTAAACAAAATTGTTAGAAATAAGTGGTATTTAGGTGTTGCGATTAGTTCTGGCGTTGACGCTCAGCGCGACAGCGTTTTTGTTTCTAGATTATTTTTTTTTTATTCTGTTTTTCAATGTTAAAATGTTACAATATTTAATTGTAATATTATATTATAAAATATTATAATTAATATGTAATTCTAATAACTAAAATATTACAAAATAGTCATAAGATTAACTATAACCAATATTTACAAGTTTTAAGATGTACGTATCAATATTTTTTTTTCAATGAATATAAACGTTTATAAATTTCTATTATCAAAAAATAGTTATTATATTTAATGAAACGAAGATGTTCATGTCCAATTAATATTAAAATCATAAAAAAAGGAATATATAAAAATATCAATACCAGAACTACCAACGAGTAAAGTATACTTACTTCTACCGAAGAAATCAAAGTGGAAGGTGTATAAAATAATATGCAATGCAACCGAGTCAAAAGTTTATCAATATTTTGAACAGAAAATCCGGGAAAATGTCTCTAAAGGCACCGTAGTTAATTTATAAAATGTCTATAAAAAATTACGAATGTGTTTTTTCATTTTGACCATTTTGGTAGTTCCAGTGTTAAATTCAGATTCTCCTTTAAGAACACTAACATCCGAAGTCTTTCTGGATCTAATCTACTTTTTTTTATTGACTCTATTACCAGATGTACTGAAAAGTTTTTTAAAGAATACTGTTGATCGTGGAGAGATGAGATATTTCTTTGATAAATAATCGATTAGTATTGTTGGAATAAAATGTAACTAATGCCATGAAATGTAACTAATTGGGCTACAGAGTAGATGAAACTATATAAACACCTACAATGATGTTAGTCGTTAGCATTTTGTAGGAAGCAGAAATAATAAGAAAACAAAATAATAAAGCAAAAGCTGAAGATCACACTATATAAAATAACATCCATCCCTTTTCGTCTTATCATTCATTTATAACTATAAATATTTGGATAAGTGACTAATCGATGAGAATAAATATTTGAATGTTCGCCTTATCGTAAGAAATGTCTTTCCAACGTGATTTAATAATGCTAAATAATCCCACCAAGAAAAACAACACGCAAATGAAATAAAAACGTGTTCAGCAGAACTAATATCCACAATGTTTGCTCGTAACGCAAAACCGTAAGTATTTTTTCTCATTAAAACTAGGAATAACCAAATTAAAGTAGGGTGCGATGTCAGGGGAAGTAATTAACTTTTTTATGAGTTTTATAAAAAAAAGTGCTTTATTAAAGCACTCTTGGAAGAATATCTGCCGCGTTCTACTAAATCTTGGATACGCTAAATGCAATATGATCGGGGAAACGGGTTTTCATTGCTATTAATTCATCGTTAAATTCAATACCGAATACTACAGTGACACTATTACTTATTTCGGATATTTATTTTCACTAATTCTCAGTTATTATGTAACATTGCATAACACTATTCTCATTAATCCTCAGTAAATGTATAAAATTAAATAACACTATTATCATTAATTCTCAGTTAATATCTAAAATTAAATAATACTATTCTCTCTAATTCTCAGTTAATATCTAAAATTAAATAACACTATTCTCATTAATTCTCAGTTAATATATAAAATTAAATAACACTATTCTCATTAATTCTCAGTTAATATCTAAAATTAAATAACACTATTCTCACTAATTCTCAGTTAATATATTAAATTACATAACACTATTCTCACTAATTCTCACTTAATATACAAAACTACATAACACATACCAATCGCTGTCAACAAGTTACCCAAAACGCGTATAACAATCTAAACTCGATACGATCGTTTCGATAGATAACAAAAATAGATATGCCCTATTTTTATAATTATATTTAAAAAAGGTGCACCTATTACGTTCCAATCAATCAGACTCGCATTCCTTTCGCGGAACTTCTTGTGAGCGGCGCACAGTACAGTAGGGAGATGAAAAGATACTGGAACCTACCCACAAGTTGAAACGTCACAGAGGAAATCAGAACTGTCCACTCGTGGCACCAGACTGGATAAAAAAAGAATAACAATGACGCCCTAATTCAGATTTATCGAGTGTCACTGCGACTCGTATCTTTGTCATCCCCGAAGATGGCTGAATAGAAGAATACGACTCATTTGTATCTACTTGTCGATGTAGTTTACGATCTAGATGCGGTTACACGATCTGTCCGGTCTCCTAGTCGAACGGCCAACCGTCATAAACTCATAAACCCGGACCTATCATAAAATCCACAGCAAATTCCTCATCCTGGTCACTTCCACCACCTTTCCGCTCTTCCCGGATTTTTCCCAATTCGTTCCCGTTTTTCTCAAGCTCCTTTCACCTTCGCTTTCTCCTTCCGTCATCGTTCCTTACTATCAATATAGAGTTTTATCAGATGTGTGGTGGATGAAAGAAAGAGAAAAAAATTGATAGTGTTTCGTCCGGGGGCCTGCTAGAGGACTCGTCGGCAAGGCATTCTAGCAGGCCCGTTTTTTTGCGTTTTGAAATTGTTTATTTGTGTCAGAGAAATGTTACAGTAGTCTTACTATAAATAAACAAAAAATAGTTGATTTTACACTTTTCATTGCCGAACTTAACCCTCTGCATTCCACTGGCGCCGCTACGGCGACATGAATAATTTTCTTCAGAGATCAAGTGTTAAATTAACCCTGTATAGCCTGAATTTTGTCTGCTTATTGGAGAAAAAATTACGATTGATTACAGTTTTTCGCTTTGATTTGAAAATGTTTTTGCTTTGATTAAGAAAAGGGCTGGTTCGACTGCAGTGTATGAAGGAGAGAGCATAGAATTTGAATAAAACTTGTGTAGTATCGTAGTTTTTAAGCAAGCGTAGTTAGAAGGACATAAACCAGGCCCAACGAAAGAACCCGGAAGCAAAAGAACCGTTGAAGGTCCCACGGAAGGGGCTAGCGGTATATTAACACGTTGACTGCCGCGCGCATTTTACTTGGTTTTTCCATGGCGCCAACACGAATTTCTTATTATACGATGTGTATTATGATGAAAACAAATATGTATATTTTCCTTGTACGAATAAAATTATTTTCGCATGTCCTTTATGGCATTAATTTCTTCAAACCATTATAGTAACAGTGGTATTGTTTGAAAATTTATCAGTATCGATATTTATTCTAATTATATATTTTACTAGTAGTCGCGTCGCCGGTCACCGGTGTCCCCCATGGCGCTGTAGCCAAGTCCAATGCCGGTCACTGGTGACCCCCATGGCGCTGTAGCCAAGTCGAATGCCGGTCACTGGTGACCCCCACGGCAGTCAACGTGTTAAGGCGAGCGAGGGATGAAAGGACAGAGTGTGTGTTGTTGAGAGAGTTGTGGAGAAACATTGCGAGGACGGAAACGTGATCTCAGGGAAGCCGAGCGGTCACGACGATTGTTAATTGCTATACTTCTATCTATTTTATTTCTGTATATTTTATTTTATGTTAATAAACTCAATGTTTCATTTCTAATCCCACACTTGTTATATAACCATCAAAAACTGCACCACTTATTAATATCCCCGCATTATGGTACCAACGAGAGGAAGCTCTTTCCATCCCCATTTTCGAACCGAAACCAACGTCATCTCAACTAGGCCCAACCTTCGTTAACTCGAAGTTGGACCGGAGCGAACAACGATACTCAACATGCTGTAAGAGTATTATTTTTTTATTAAAGACATTTTTGTCGTTGACATCCAGAGTTCAGTTAGAATCGTGGCGGTTGAACGAAGGAAGGAAAAGGATAGGAAGGTCGTTTCGTCCGCGGCCTGCTAGTGGACTCGTCGGTAAGGCATCCTAGCAGGCCCGTGCCTTAGACGCGAGGACGTTGAAGTTAGGAGAGAGATCGGTATAAGTACCAATCGTACCGTTTTCCAAGACTTGCGAGAAAGTCGGTGTTGTAGGTCGTTCTGGTGGCGGAGTGTAGGAGGGCCACCATAGAGTATTTTACCTGTTACAACATAACATTTGTTAGGATAACGGACTACCACGAGTTTATGATACGGACACGCCAGCTGCTATTTTTGAGGATTTGTTAATTTTACCATTTTTGCATGCTATTAATTTAACAACCAGGAGAACCGCCGAAACCTTAATTAGTACTTAAGCCTTCGGCCTCTCTGCTCAATAGCAATTGACGTATCATAATCTTTACCCCTCGGACTACGGACTTGACGAACACATGGCCGCCAGTTTTGACTTTTACTCGATTTACAGAAATATTTCCATCACCCAAGGACTGCTTTCTAGAAAACGCCACAACTCTAGAAACCCACACAGATTGGACAAGACAGTTTTCCCACCACAAAAATTAGCTTCAAGGACACACCCCTGGACGGACAGAATTTAGATATAAGGACCCTACTTCCCATGCTCAAAAACATTCGTTTATTAATCACAATAGTATTTTACATTCTCATTCTCGTTATCATTTTTGGACATTTGACTGTAACATCTGCGAACTGTGTTGTATACCTAAATATATACAGAGTGCGCCGTTAGAATCCTGGCAGAATTATTAGAATTCAGAAATTGGTGCTGATTGGCTCTGAAGTTAGTTAAATATGTCAATAAGACTTNACGTTGAAGTTAGGAGAGAGATCGGTATAAGTACCAATCGTACCGTTTTCCAAGACTTGCGAGAAAGTCGGTGTTGTAGGTCGTTCTGGTGGCGGAGTGTAGGAGGGCCACCATAGAGTATTTTACCTGTTACAACATAACATTTGTTAGGATAACGGACTACCACGAGTTTATGATACGGACACGCCAGCTGCTATTTTTGAGGATTTGTTAATTTTACCATTTTTGCATGCTATTAATTTAACAACCAGGAGAACCGCCGAAACCTTAATTAGTACTTAAGCCTTCGGCCTCTCTGCTCAATAGCAATTGACGTATCATAATCTTTACCCCTCGGACTACGGACTTGACGAACACATGGCCGCCAGTTTTGACTTTTACTCGATTTACAGAAATATTTCCATCACCCAAGGACTGCTTTCTAGAAAACGCCACAACTCTAGAAACCCACACAGATTGGACAAGACAGTTTTCCCACCACAAAAATTAGCTTCAAGGACACACCCCTGGACGGACAGAATTTAGATATAAGGACCCTACTTCCCATGCTCAAAAACATTCGTTTATTAATCACAATAGTATTTTACATTCTCATTCTCGTTATCATTTTTGGACATTTGACTGTAACATCTGCGAACTGTGTTGTATACCTAAATATATACAGAGTGCGCCGTTAGAATCCTGGCAGAATTATTAGAATTCAGAAATTGGTGCTGATTGGCTCTGAAGTTAGTTAAATATGTCAATAAGACTTTTATAACCTCACAATGACAGATCGTATCATGCCAAGCGCGGAATATAATAGAAGAGCGGCAATTATAGAAAGCCTTCGCACCGGGAGAACGCCGGTCGAAATTATAAAATTCTTTGGGTACCCGAAATCGACGGTGTACGACGTTGCGAAGAGAGGGTGGCTACATCGAGTAAAAGTTCTTAGCAAGGAGCCTTTAAATGAGATATAATAGTGTGGGAATGGTAAGTCTGAGGTGAGAATGTTTAATCCGGAGTGATAGAGGTGTGAATAAAGAGTGTTTGGGACAGTGTGATCGAAGTGCGAGNCCAGTTTTGACTTTTACTCGATTTACAGAAATATTTCCATCACCCAAGGACTGCTTTCTAGAAAACGCCACAACTCTAGAAACCCACACAGATTGGACAAGACAGTTTTCCCACCACAAAAATTAGCTTCAAGGACACACCCCTGGACGGACAGAATTTAGATATAAGGACCCTACTTCCCATGCTCAAAAACATTCGTTTATTAATCACAATAGTATTTTACATTCTCATTCTCGTTATCATTTTTGGACATTTGACTGTAACATCTGCGAACTGTGTTGTATACCTAAATATATACAGAGTGCGCCGTTAGAATCCTGGCAGAATTATTAGAATTCAGAAATTGGTGCTGATTGGCTCTGAAGTTAGTTAAATATGTCAATAAGACTTTTATAACCTCACAATGACAGATCGTATCATGCCAAGCGCGGAATATAATAGAAGAGCGGCAATTATAGAAAGCCTTCGCACCGGGAGAACGCCGGTCGAAATTATAAAATTCTTTGGGTACCCGAAATCGACGGTGTACGACGTTGCGAAGAGAGGGTGGCTACATCGAGTAAAAGTTCTTAGCAAGGAGCCTTTAAATGAGATATAATAGTGTGGGAATGGTAAGTCTGAGGTGAGAATGTTTAATCCGGAGTGATAGAGGTGTGAATAAAGAGTGTTTGGGACAGTGTGATCGAAGTGCGAGAGACGAGTGTTTGGGCCGAGTGACAGGGAATATCGTGTGACCGAGGAGTTTCTGGGAATGCCTGAGCAGAGTGAAAGAGATTGAGAAATAGAAGAAGAGAGACTCAGGGAATAAATGAATGGAGAAAATGCGTGTGGAGGTGAGTCAGAGTGGAGTCAGAGTTTAGTCAAGGAGAGTCATCAAGTCGAGAATCGAGAAGAGTGAGTCGAGTTGAGAGAAATAGAGAACGAGTATTGTATTATTGAGCATAGTTATTAGTTAATAAATAGTTATTGTTCATAAGACAGTGTCGATTAATGAGTCTTTATGGAGACACCCGTCAGCAACCTAAAATCCCTACAATTAGAATTCAGAGATTGGTGCTGATTGGCTCCGAAGTTAGTTAAATATGTCAATAAGACTTTTATAACCTCGCAATGGCAGATCGCATCATGCCAAGCGCGGAATATAATAGAAGAGCGGCAATTATAGAAAGCCTTCGCATCGGGAGAACGCCGGTCGAAATTATAAAATTCTTTGGGTACCCGAAATCAACGATGTACGACGTTGCGAAAAAGAGAGGGTGGCTACATCGAGTAAAAGTTCTCAGCAAGGAGCCTTTAAATCAGATATAATAGCATTTCTTTGTATTTTTGTATATTGGCTTAAATAAACGACTCTGCACAAAAATTCTTTTGTCCGAATTCTAACGGCGCACCCTGTAAAATGAAGTACTATTATTATTTTGCAAATTTGTTTTCTGCTACATACACGGCTCCACGAACTTTGTGGGAGCCAAACACATTCGTACGGTAGTTCTAGTGTTAAACTATCCAGAGCTAACTGACAACTCGTTCTTCCTTTAATCCTCACACCGTAAACAGAGGATCCCATGTACCATCGAAATTATTCGCACACACGCAGGCCGACGCGTGTCACTTGGGCCGTTTTCGAGAGGAACACGCGCTCACGCGAAGGTACCGTAATTTTTTCTACGGTCCATTGCATCCCCAAATTGATCGTTGGATTTGCGACAAATTGCGCGTAGCTTCTAGCGCGGGACCGATACGGTAACAACCTTTTTGAAACTCTACCAATTTCACGGTGTATGACAACCGCTTCCCGTAACTTTTATGGGACAGTTGCGCGACACTTTTCAGGAAAGTCGTAAAGCTGCAAAGGTAATGCGTTTTCTGCCAGGTAGCATGTCTGTTGCGCTGTGCTGAATAATATTTTTGCTTTTTATTTGTGAAACGTATAAACGTCAGGAATATATGAGTCGGTGGCATTACGATGCTGTATTAGATGATATCGCTGGAGGCTACGTTAAATTATTTCTCATCGCAAGATTTATGCCGTCTTGCGCTTGTATGGGTACGTTCCACCTCGAGAACGTTTCCGACTTCGCGAACCGCCAGGAAAGATTGCGCGAAAGACGTTGCCGAAGAAATTGCAGTGAGAGAAAGCACTCACATTTTGTATGCCCCGTGTCTCCATTTAAAACGGGTTGGTAGCAGTGAAATGAATAATTCCTCTTTACCGAATTTTGTCGGGTAAATTTAATAAAAGTGGCAATAATACAAAGTTATTAAATTTAACGAAGCTTGGATAAAGGTAAGTTCTGAGAAATTATATAAGAAAATATTACCGTCTATATGTTGCACGAAAATATTTCATTAAGTGCGAAAGCTAATTTTGTATAAAATGTAAATAAAGAATTAGGTTGGCCAATAAGTTGTCTTCTCGTGCTTTGAAGTTCAACTAAATTCAATTCAAATCTGAAAAATAAAAGGTGATTTAGCAGTTCAAATGGACAATATATTATTGAATAAAGATATTTCCTTTTATAGTAAATAAATTGCTTTTTATTTACATTTTATTTACTTTTTATTTCTTTTCAAGAGATAATTGTCTTCCATCACTTTGAAATGCAATTAAATTCAGTTCAAACCTTAGACGCAAAAGATAACTTAGCAGTTCAAATGGACAATACATTATTGAATAAAGATATTTCCCTTCATGCTCAAAAAATCGGTTTGAATTTACATGTTAGAACGCACAGGAACTTTTCGGCTAATTTAATATTTATGTGCATTTTTATGCATAAATGTGTTTGCCAATTCATATGGTAAATTTTTATATATCTCAGATAAGGTTACTGCACGCACGACACAAGGTAAAGAAAACGGTTTCGAATATGGAAATCTTCTAACAAAGAAATTGGGATTTTAAATAGTGAAAACACAAAATGATTCTATTTTAAGAATTATGTTAAACCTGTTTCAAAAATGTCAATAAAACGTAATTATAAAAATTCAATTCGCTTTCTTGTATACAGTTTTTTCAGTTACATTAAACGATAAAGTAAAGATATGGTATTTTTTATAAAAAATGTTATGTCTAGCATAGGTGTGTAAAATGATTAAATACATGTAAATAAGAAACCATTTATAAAATTATAGGAATTTAAAAACCTGATAGTAAATAATAAAGATTCTGAAAATAAATAAGTCAAGAAATTTTGCAAAGTAAAAAGATTTTTAAATTTAGCGTACAATTTCTCAGAACTGAAAATACTTTGAAATGGAGACCACAATACTATTTAGTCATCAAAAATGTTTCCATGCCGAATCCAATTACGTAAAAAGATTAAAAAAAAATTAATTCGCTTAAAAACATTTATACCCTACTTCGAATGCTGATATCATCTCTTCAAGACGAACGAGGACAAATATAAAAAAAAATCATCTGTTTAATATTTTTTCGAGGCGTATATCACATAAAAGTTTCATCAAAATCAAATACTAGCTTACGAATCACATTAAGTTTCAAAAACTGACTTTTCCATCCCTAATCGCGTAAGCACAAAAAATTTTAACCTATTACTTTCTCCATATATTCCACACAATCTACTATGCTCTAAAGAAAAAACAAAAAAAAAAAAAAAACAAAGAAACAAAGAAGAAAAATTAGCGTCGTAAGTTCACCGAGGTAGCACGAGGTAAGAATACCAGAGCACGTTTCGGTAATTCTTAAAAATCCCGAACAAATACCGTCCCTGAAAGGAGAATGCAGCACCGCTCGTACCTGAGAGCAGGCCGGCGCAGCCTGCAAGAAAAGAGCACGAGCTTTTCACTTAAAAAGTTTCCCTTAAGCAGGGTCTAGAGGCGAGCGAACGGAAGGGGCCGTCAGAATTAGATTTTACACGAGACACCGTTTTCCTGCCAAAGGAAAAGACTTCTATGGGGGTGGAGCTAGTGGTGAAATAGCGTTATCGAAGCCGAAGGTGGAGGTGTTTCTAGAGGGATTCGGACGTACAAATAATGGCGGCCTGCTCGGACACGCGCGTGGACTCGTCGGATAAACCGACCTCGATACAAGCGAATGCAAACAACGATGCATGTACACAGAATTCGAGCGGACTAAAGGCCGGTTTATATTATCCGTTCGGACACGGATCGTTTCGGTTCAGTTAAATTCAAACAAAAAACTGTCAAGGATTATTGGATACAAATGTTTATATACAGGGTCACGCAAAAGGTCTGTAAGTCCCTTTAACCCTTTGAAAGGCGTAGGGTAAAACCGGGATAGTTGGACCACTTTTTGGTAAGAAGCAATTGAAATGGTTTTTTACATTTTTGTTGTTTCGGGCAAATTAACCCCTTGCACTACGCCGAAACTCTGAAAAATCCGTGCCAAACTTGGCCGCCGTAATGGTCGAGGAAGGCTCGTATTTACTTCACGCGATGGATCTCTTTGGAAATTCAAATGAATTTGGATAGAAACTTTTGGAAAATACTTTAGAGTCTGACTCGCGATATTCATGTTTAGTATGGAAATATAACAACGAGTCTGACTCGTGATATTTATGTTTGACATGGAAGTGTAACAACGAGTCTGACTCGTGATATTCAAGTTTGGCACAAAATTTTCATCACGAATCAGACTCGTGAAAGTAGTGCAAGCGGTTAACCCCTTGCACTCCGTAGGCGCCGCTATGTGTAATTTTCTTCAGAAGCTAAGTTCTAAGTTCAATTTCGTATTTTCGTCAATTCGCATACTTTTTTTTTTTAAATAAAGGAAACGAAGGAAGTAAATAAAAATCGTAAACATTTGTAATATTCCTTGTTAAGGACAGTTAACGACTTAATTTACGATACCGACGAACTCTAGCTATTTTTGAGAATGGTCATTCCCACATCAGCTGCTACATTTGACACCGTTACTTGTGAACCTATCTGACTTAGGACCGACGCACGAACTCTGAGGTCGTGATATTGACCACCTCTCCTGACACTAGAATTTTTAACCCTTTGCGGTCGGTGTCCCTAATAAACTTCGTCCCATGATAAGATTTTCAAAAAAAGTTTCTCGTCTTCAATATGTTAACCCTCTATGGCGCTGTGTGATTTAAAAGTTACGAACTAATGTATCTATATTTTAAAAAATTTCTTTTATCTAGCTATCTCTGCTCTATTAAATTTGATTACTATATTACGAACTAATGTATCTATATTTAAAAAAATTTCTTTTATCTAGCTATCTCTGCTCTATTAAATTTGATTAGTATATTACGAACTAATATATATATATATTTAAAAAAATTTCTTTTATCTAGTTATCGCTGTTCTATTAAATTTGATTACTATATTACCGCAGCGACACCATGATCTATCTACAACAATTATTAGTTTAAAAATTTTCAAATCTAAGTAAAAAACTGTAATCAATCGCAACTTTTTCTCTGATAAGCAGGCAAAATTCGGGCTACAGAGGGTTAAAACACTTTTCACAGTATAGTCGAACTCCTTCGAAATTATAAAGCAAATTCTTTTTTAGTGAATTTTATTTTACGTTACTTATTATAGACGATATCTAACGTCGTCTCCCCTAGCGATAAAAAAGAAAGTTGATCATCCGCGGACAAATTTAATTCGCAATTTTTTGTATCCTCGACGGATATAAAAATTTTACTCTCATGGAGATGAGGCTCCTTGGAGAGGATTAGATGGTTCCAGCAGCTTAATCCTCTTGTCCCTTCACCGGTTAGTTTGTAAACGCTCGGCAACTCACGATCTCTGCGCAGTGTATGAACATCTACATTTAAGAACCTTCAACAATCTTTTGTTCGAACCGAAACACTCGGTGTCTAAATGGATAATATGAACTATAAACCGGGCTTTGGACAGTTGACGCGTTCAACGCTGTTGAGGATTGACGATCCGTCTCTGAGCGGATAATATAAACCGGCCTTAAAGCTGTCGTATACAGGATGACTCGCAGTAGATTAAAGCAGGATACGACTGCTCTGCTTCGAATTCTTTATGGAGACCGTTTCGATACGAATAAACTACCAGTCAAAATTCATTCATGAGAACATGAAACACTGTTCGACGAAAACTGACAGCGGAGTTAGCTCGTCTTCATGGTTCCATGGCGGAGTTCTATTTTTAAATGACAAATGAATTTTTTATCTGGTCGTTCGAAGATTTTAGTTGAATTAAATCTGGAATGAAGTGGAGCAAAAAGTATAATTGCTTGATATACAGGGCTTTTATAGTGTTGCCTGGCATTAATAGTGACACAAGTAGGAAAATTTCAAATTCGCTTCTCTTAACACATTGCGTACGGGTCACGAGATATCTCGTATATGGTACACCGAAGTTTATGGCCGGGTTACGAGATACACCACTGCCTAGAAGTTTGGAAACGTTTGAATTGTTTAAAAATATAATTTAATTGTGTTTTAAAAAACTAGAAAAATATAATAAAAGAGTAGGATGTCGAATGAACAACATAGTAGGAAACAAAAATTATATTTATTTTACGAATTTAACATTACAATTTCGACCCGTCGAAAAGGCTCCTTTCACTATGTTTTAACCCTTTGCACTCGACTGGCGCCGCTATGACGACACGCATAATTTTCTTCAGAGATTTAGTTTTGAATTAAATTCTGTATCATCGTCAATTCAAACACTTCTTTTGTTTTAAGATAAAGTAAACTAACTAAGTAAATAAAAAATCGTAAACATTTGTAATTTTCACAGTAGTCCTTTGAAACTTAAAAAAGTTCACCAGTGCAAAGGGTTAATCTATTACATGTTCAGTCTTATATTTGCTGGTTTGTCCTGCTACTGATAGTGCAGTACTATCGTTAGTTTGTATCACTTTTTCATACTATATAAGTGTAGGTAGAGAATGGCTTGGCGTGTGTGTGTGTGTGTGTGAGAGAGAGAGAGAGACCCCTGATAATACCTAGGTCCCAAGTTTTCGGCCGCGCCAATACGATGGGACCTCGTTTCCAATTGGTTCGGTCTTTAGCCGGAAAGTAGTATAAAAGAGCCAAGGAAACAGTTTGAGAGAGAGTTTTTTAGACACTACTGTTTCTACGTATGATTATAATCTAAATACTATTAAGTATAATGAATATAAATTTGTATGATTCACACAGAAACATGATCTTTCTACGAGCGTAAGAGAGAAAACTGATAAAAATTATGTTGAGATAGCATATTTGAAATATATTTTGTATATTTTAGATAAACTGCTGGTGGTTAAATACTTATAGACGGTAGTGTACTTGCTGTAACGACATCGTTGCAATTTGATACTTGATCTGGGCAACACACAAAAATAGTGTAAGAAAAAGTTTTTCATTTCGCTGTGTTGCCCAGATAGATCAGTATTATTATTTTTTTGCGTAACAAATAATTTTAGCTGCGAACTGCTGATTTATACGTATTCCTTCCGGATAAAGGAAATTTATTAAAAAACATTTCGTTGTACGAAGAAGATCAAAGCAGCTGTTAAAGGAGCCAGTTTAAGGTGACTCACTGTATTATACAAATATGCGAATACGAGGGGTCGATGATACAGCTACTGATAAATACGTACAGGGGTAACACGCGTGCGCGTATGCTCGAGGATAGAAGGAATCCCAGCGAGTATAAGCGTGTACGTTATGAGTTCTACCAAGCAAACAGAAATGCATTCATAGAAAAATATGGATAAACCAATATACCGTAGGAAAAGCGGTGGATATGAGAAAATGCAAGGAAAAAGAAGCTTTATGAATTACGTAGACAAGCAAACGAAAATATGAACCGTACTCTGTCATGTTATTTTTTTTTTTTTCTTTTTTTTAATTATTAAGCACGAATATGACAATTATTCTTTGTACCATACGATTTGCCGATGTCAGTTTACGCGATACGCAATAGGACGTTGATTTTTTTTTTTTTTATTATTAAAACGAAAGGAAGATTGTTACCAGTTTATAAAATAAAAGTGCATACAAATGCAATGATAACCAGGAAACTGTACGCGGACAGAAATATATATTCATTTATCGATTTCACGTCGAATGTTATGAAACTATTTAAAAAAAAAATAATACGGAAGCGAAATAGCTAGAAACTGTATAAAAAAAGTCGTATTCTGTAATACCTGCAAAGGAAAACTTCATTTTTGTTTCAAATGTTTCATTATAATTTATTGAAAAAGTGTGAACATATTATTTGCCTTTATAACTCTAATTTAATTTATACTCAAGTCTTTAGTTAAATATAAATTAATTAAACGTGTGGTGCCATTAACACATTTGAAAATGAGGTTTTATTATAAGACAATTCTGGCTTTAAATAAATGCTAATTCTAATCTCTATAAACATAATTTTTTGATATAAATATAATTCTAGTTTCCAAAATATTATTATAATTTCTAATAATAAATACAACTCTGATTTCTAAAATATAATTTTTTGAACATTGACTAATATAATTTTGAAAACTGTCCTTGGTCATTCAAATTATTATTAAATACGTTGATAACGATGTATACATAGCAATTGATCTGTTACTATCGCGATAATAATCAAACTGTGTGGATGATGGACGATTCCAAAACCAAAAACATCTCTTTGCTCCCATGGAAAATGTCTGGAGCCTACTCGAAAGACTAGTTTACAACTCTCCAAGTATCACGTTATCTGAGTTGAAAACAAAAATTACAGATATTTGGGAAAATAATGAAGATACAAAGCATATGATCGAGCAATGTATACGGAGCATGTCGGAAAGGATACAAGCTGTCATCACAGTAAAAGGTAGAAATACAAAATATTGTAGGGTGTTAGAAATAAAGAATGTGTGAGACGAGCTAAATGGAATGTTTAGGCTAAATGGAAAGAGGTGGGAATGAAAAGTGTTTGGGCCTAGAANAGCGTGAATGTTCGGGGCGAAGAGAGTTTGGAACGAGTGTTACGAGAAGGCGGAAGACGGAGTGCAGCGAGAGTGAAACAGTCGGTCGCGAGTGCAATACAAATTTAATAAACTATTATATATTCCTACAATAAATTATCCTGTAAACAGTTGAAATTCCTACAATATTAACATGTGTTAATAGTGTTATGTACGGTTGTAGTGTATTATATTAGTGGTTAATAAATTGTATCATTACAATTTGAACAGGACTTTTAATTTTACGGAAAACGCGAAAAATGCTGAAAATTTGTAGCGGTCCTAATTCGATGCCCAGGGACTGTAAAATACTAATACCGTAGGAAAAAAACTAACATCATTTTGGTAACTATTTCTGAGGAGCGTACGAGGGTTAACAGAAAATCACGGTAAATCTCCGTAAAGGTACCGCAGTTCATTTAGAAAATTTCTATAAAAAATTACGAATGTGTTATTTTGACCACTTTAATAGTTCTAATGTTAAACTTTTCTAAACACCGACATACTGCATATAATAGTGCCGTACTAACTGACCAGGATTTTGTCTCGTTAACACATTACAGACGGGCGACGAAATTTATCGCATTTTATATTGCATGTCTTGAGAAGGTAAAAATAGTGAACGACGAAGTATGCAAGATTACTTTTAAAAATGATCTCCTTAACGCAAACTTTAAATTATACTCTATCTTTAGAATACGAAATTATTTTTCAAAGTACTTATGTAAGCAACAATTTATTATAATTCTATTCCATAGTAAGATTTACAAAAATCAGGTTCCGTCGTCAATGTGTGACCGTCAGTGTCTCCACCAATTATGAATCTTCCGACTTTAGGACCTCGATAGTTCGTATCAAGTATCCGTATCTCACTCCCACTGAATAGACACGAAACAAACTGGGGATCTCTTAGAGCTCTATCTCTTTTGATCATCTGGCCAGATTAAGTCCTGAGCTACGGCCAGCTAATACAGCACTACTTTATTTTTATTTAACAGTTGTATACAATTCCGTTTCGCGTAAAAGCACGTAGGGACAAAGGAATAACCGCACGACGCTCCTCTAAATAAGTGTGTTAGGTTGCCGTATAAGTTTTGTCTTTTAATTCCTTAATGTGAGAGATTTAATAATTTTCTAGTCGATAAGAGACCTCGGAGATAGGATATTCTTGTCAGCTTATAGTTGATGAGGAATTCGGAGCGATTTTTACAAGCATTTGAAATTACTAATGATGCTATAATAAGAATTTTGGTTTTTTATGAGAGAGAAAAAAATATACGATTACAGTTTCTCAGCTCGATTTGAAAATTAGAAAGTAATATTTTATAAAATATTATATTTATAATATATTATTAAATATTTAAATATTATTAATATTAAATATTATTAATATTATTATATATTATTTAATATTTTATAAAATTATATTATAGAAATTACTATAAATAATCTCCATAGTTTCAGGACAATAATATAATAATAAATAGACTACAAATTTTTATGAAAACTAATATCGTTGAGAACATTGTAAAAAAAAAATAGAATTTCGCTAGAAAATTATTCGCTATTTAGGTATTATATAAAAAGCCCTATAATTTAAATAACATTTCACGTTACGCGCATTCTGTGCAATTTCGCACTTTAAAATTTCCTATAAATACACAAAAATCCACAGTACAGTAATAAGAAACAACGACACAGTGACAAACAATACAGCTGCACGGATTAACAATAAATTCCAATATTTTTATAAAGAACAAACCGTACAGCTCGCAGGCGGATAAAAACCTGTTGCGAGTAATTAAAAACACGCGATTCGAAGGAACTGTAATGCATTTTCAAGAACCAAATTTTTTTTCACCATGTTCCGCACCGAATGGACAGAACTTTTACAGTAACCTAATATAAAAGAGAACACGCGTGTGTCCTGGACAAGCGTAGGAAGTATACAGGGAATCAAGCGTGCTACACGAAAAATATACAGACACACACAAGAGATAAACTGGTGGCGAAAACCTCGAGGTCGCTGTTAAGCTCCTGATCTCCTTTTCGCCCGACTAAGTGGATACACCTGCGCGAATGGGCTCGTTTCGGATACGGTGGACCTTTTAAGTTAAGCTCCGGCTACAGTCCTGGATTCATTGTGCCGAGGAGCGGCGGAGATGAGGCGGAGCGAGGTCGAGGGACGGAGAAAGAAGGCGAGGAAGGATAGCGAAAGGCGCGTTACACGGAAATCTACTATGTCGACAAAAAGCGGCGCGGTCTTTCTGCAGTCGTGATAGTTCAAAGAGGTGGCCGTCGGGAAGAGCTGAAAAATTCAGCAGCAAAACACTTTTCCCGGGGACTGAGCTGCGAGAGCGGAAGCTGAAACGCTTGGAATATCCCTGACGATTATTTCGTTTGGACGCTGCCGGTTCCTACGAACTCAATTTTCCTTCCGCCGCCAGAGACGGACTTTTGGTTTTTATTCTTTCGCGACGCACTACCAAACGATCTTCTCGAACAGAACTTGATGCTTACTGCTGAAAAAATGATTCCTGTGATCCTCTTTTTTCACTTCCGTTCCCTGACATAAAAAGCGACCTACTCTCTTCTTTGATGTTGCGCGATACTTCTTTTTTTTTTTTTTGTTTTTTTCTGCTTTTTTCTGTTTTTTCTTTTTTTTTTTTTCCAAGGGGGACCGTGTTTTTTTTTAAATTTTGCACAGAGAGCGCTGAATTTCGTGTTTGCGTGGCAGCGAAAAGGAACTTCGTACTTTGAATTAAACAGAGGATCTGTATGTCACTCGTGTGTCTTATAGAAGTTGCATGAAACCAGTGGCACAGTGTAACTCAACATAATTAATCGAGGGAATGAATTATGTAGTTATTAATGCTTGAGTCGGTCGAAGGTATCATATCGAAGCTATCTTGACTCTTAATTAAAACTTGGAGAAAGTGGCAGTTGATTATTGATTTCATTATTTCTTATTAGAGTAACGAGGTTTCGTGTGTAATTCAGTCGAGCTAATTTAAAAGGTACTTTACTGATTGCGAAGATTAACTTTATCCAAGACGTTTCTTCCCGACGCTTATCCTCAAAATGTTTCCATGGAAACTTTCAAATAAATTTCTCGAATTTTCGCGAACGAAGTTTCTTGTTAAGGATTTCATCAAAGGTATTGACGCTGAGGAGAAAGGAAAAATAGAAGAAAGATACAAAAATGGTAAGATTAAATTAACTCGTGCAACAAAGAGAAAGTACAGGGTGTCGTGTAAATGTATTTTGGCGGAACAACCGGATAGGGACCGATTTTACGTGGGAAAAATAAATCGAAAAGATGGTAGAAAACTTTTTCCATTTTGTACCTTGTTTACGAGAAAATCAATTTTAACCGTTTGCTCTCGACTCGGATTCGCTTAATTGTGGTATTATCAAAGATATAGTTTCCATACGAAACGAGATTACAAATTAAATATCCAGATAATCAGGCGGAAAATAAAATAGGAAACAGAGAAACGATCGATTAAACTTCGCATTTGTCGCTGTAATGGCGACATTTCACCTGGGAATCAAATTGTAATGTCACCCACCGACGACATCCGTAAAGGGTTACAAATCAGCTCGATACACGTATCCTCGATCAAGTCTCGACCCTTTGGCTGTTATGGACTGCTATTTGAATGCTATCGGTGTGGATTACGGACCCGCATATGTGTTTAACAACCGAAATGTTCTAATTAAACGAGTAACTCACGAATTGCAAGAAAAAAATTCGTTGTGCATGCGAAGTGTGAGAAAATAAGTGATATAAGATATGAATGTCAAGAATGTAACTTAGAATGGATAATTTAATTATTTATAATAATATAGTAACAGTATAGTATAATACTACTATAATAATTTAATCTATCGTCGGAACTTGAATTATTAAGATCCATTGTTTGTTTACAAAGTTATAAACAAATTAAGCACCCGAAAAATTCGAAATACCGCCATTTTGTTATTTTTTATTGAAAATTAATAATTCTAGTTCCGACGATAGCCAACGTTCTACAGATTAAAACCTTGTTTGAATTTTTTATTTCAGATGAACCGTTGCAGAGATTCGACGTCCGCCAACAAAAAAAATTTTTTTTTGGAGCGGCCATTTTGTCGGGATGACTCATCGAAAAAAAAAATTTTTTTTTGTAATTTAATAGTTATCTTGTAGCAAGCGTGTGTACCGAAACTGCCAGCTACGAGATATCTCGTAGTGTGTGCTGCAATTTTAGATTAATTACAAATGACCATTTGAGATAAAAGTTAAGAATTATTAGTATTATTATATTATATAATTATATTATATAATTATATATAATTATTAGTGTTTTTTCCAATAAAAACGACTGTAAATGCCATTACAATATTATATCGGTAACTTAATATTATTACATTTTGTGAAATTGCATGTGTTTTTTAAAATAAAACCTTGGCACCCAGGGCAACACGCTGTAAATATGCCTGGCAGTCAATGGGTTAAAATGTTCCAAAGAGATTAAATTTTATCAAAGAAATCGAAATTATAGGTATTTGAAAAAAATTCAGAATGCAAGGGAAATAAATCTCAATCTATATTTCTTAGAATAAATCACGAGAAAATCTTAAAAATACACCACTGTCGATTAATAGAATTTTTGTCAGAAATTACAACCTGGTCACTTTGACCCTTTTGGTAGTTTTAGTGTTAATGCAGCAATTGGAATCGCGACGACGGATATCGCAATTTTATTTCAATACTTCTTGTATCTTTACATTACACAAGACCTAATATTAAATCTTAAGCTTTGCAATTTTATTTCTTTTTTTTTTTCTTGGCAATTTTAGGAAGAGCTCCTCAAAACGCATTTTCGATTTCTCAGAAGTGTTGCATATATATTGCAATATAAAGAACTTATTAAAGAAAAAGGATATCTATTGATAAAAGTAATTATCGTCACTTCTCAATCTCCATTCGAGTTACTGCATTGATCCAAGCGGTGAGCGACAGTCGTCTCTCGAGTGCAAAGAGTTAATTCAATTCATGCTTGAAAACTACTGCCATACTACTTATTATATCTGTAAATATCGTCAGTGTAATAATTTTTTCTATCAACTGAGGTTAAGCGACGGTAATATGTATATGAAAAAGTTGTTCACAATGTTGAATTCCATAAATATTCGAGAAATCATTGAAATCCAAGAGTGCGTCAGCTTTCTAAGTAATTACTCCAGTTTTAATCACTTCATTCGGCTAATGTACTTAAATTCCAGTATTAACCCTTTGCGGTCGAGAGGTGACTCTCAGGCACCACTTGGTTCAATGCGGTAGCTGGAGCAGCGACAATGTTTATTTATGTTTGATTTATGTTTGTATAGTCTTACGAAGCGTAGAATGATACACTTTAAAATGGCTAGAAGATTTTCTTATCTCAAATTAGTTCGTGACCGCGGATCAAACCGCGTTTCCAAAGTTAGTCTGAGCTTGACAGTCTTGGCAATAGGAATATTACTTTCAAAATTTTTCAGCCCTATAAGCACGGAATGTGGTAATGAAATCAGTTCAAGCGAAGATGAGTTTGATTTTTCGTTGTTGATCGACGAAATTAGCTCTATGTATAAGCAGTCGACGATAGAGAGAAGAAAAGCAGTGATGAAAATAAATTCTCATACAAAGCAACAATACAGAGCTTAATATTTAACATATTTTCTTCGTTGAGATATAAAGATACATGAAATATTAAAACATAAAAGTTTTATATACAGGGTGGTCCATGCAACGTGTGCACCGTTATAACTTCCATAATATGCTTTGCACGAAAGAATGTTATATACAAAAGTTGGATGGTTTAAAAGGGTACACTATGCAGTGCGTTATTTTCCTTTTTTTTTATAGGTGGAGGCGTTTTGGAGATTCGAAAGTCGATTTTAGTTTTTTAAATGGAATACTATATTTTTTGTATCAAAATATGGAAGAATGTCGAATTGTGAGTAAAAAAGTATCGCCCTTCGTTAGCCCTAAACCTAATAACCAACGTGTAATTTCACTTTATTTGCTGAAAATTTTCTTCGCGTAATATCAAGTTAGAGATCCAACTTATCACAGATTTCTTACTGTGATTTTGAAATGTGAAATTTTCTTTAACTTATCGCAGGACAGCGAGATATTTACGCGACGAATAAAGTGAAATTACACGTTAGTTATTAGGTTTAGGGTTAATCAAGGCCGATACTGTTGGATGACCAACCTACGCATACACGCCGAATCATGCTAAACAGATAACTAAGATTCCGTCATTAGTCATTCCGAACCCGAAAACGAGGTAAAAGTCCGTGTGAGTCAACCTCAAAACCAAAGGCCACCACTACCCTCTCTACACCACACGGATTCCGGATATAAGACGATGCGCGCCCATAGAACTGAGCTCTTTTTTGTACCATCCTTTGCGGACGTCGACAGTAGATATTCTTGCGTCACAAAACGAAGCGTTGGAGCTACATCCGAGGATCCCAACAATACTTTTTTTTACTCACAATTCGACATTCTTCCATATTTTGGTATAAAAAATATATTAGGTTGTCCCGAAAGTTCCTTCCGTTATCTTCACGCAATGCTTTCGTCTAGCAATGTTTAAATAAACATTCAGCTTTATTTGTTAAACGAGAGATGGAGGGAAAAAATAGCGCAAAATGAATCCTGTATAAAATAACAATATATCGTAAAACATAAAATATTATGTATCCATTGCTTATTAATAAAACGAAAGTGTTGAATGTAAACAATATTTCACGATATCACTACTTGAATCTGGCGCGAAAATTGACAAAAAAAAAAAAACTATAGAATAAACAGTAAGGTATGAAGTAAGCCAAGAGAGGCTCACTCACGTGTATAAGTCAGAAATCAGTTATTAGTCAGAAATCATTGGCAATCTATTTTATTATAAATAAATCTTGATAATACCATTGTTTATTTTGATATAAAATAAGTCTGATAGTTGTTGTGAATTTCAGTTATGGTATATTTATGTGCATTTAACCTTTTTTATTAAATATTCTGTGCAACAAACAAAGTGTACATCTTGCTCATCTGAACCCAATTTATGTTAAATAAACAAATAAATGAATTTATATCCTAGAAATATCAACAGAAAGAAACTTCTGGAACAACCTAATGGTATTCCATTTAAAGAAACAAAATCGACCTTCGAATCTCCGAAACGCGTCCATCTGTAAAAAAATTAACGCACTGCATAGTGTACCCTTTTAAATCATGTAACTTTTTTATTTAACGTTCTTTCGTGCAACGCATATTTTGCTACTTATAGCGGTGCACACGTTGCGTGGACCACTGTATGATATCATTTTAAGTTAACTGTAAGAAATTCACAAAATATGTGGAAAATTCTCGACCATAGAGAGTTAACTATCTTGGTCATAAGGAGGTTTATTCTTAGACATTTTAGGCATTTTTAGACATTTTTTGTCGATGTGAATTACGTAATCCAGCCAACAGAACATCGCCTCAATTTCATTCCAACAATTATTTTTTCTCTAAACTACTATTTCTATAATTCTATCCGTTAACGGTAGAACGCGCCTGCAATTGGAAACCGCGCTGACGCCATAACCAAGTGACAAGAAAAAGAACACATCCGGGTGAAGCAAAGCGCATCCTATTTAGCCGCGACCGCAGACGCGCGATTTCTGCCAGCAAGAGTTCGCCATAATGAAATTCCTGGCCCGTTAATTAAAGCGGACCGCAAATCAGTAACGCGATACACCGGAAACGCGCGTACTACAACACGAGCGAGACATCGACGGGGCGCGACGCGCGGTCATTTGTCAGCTGGATTTAATTGTAGTCTGGCAAGGCCAGTTTTCGCATGCAGATCGAGTCGATCGACGTGACAGACCACGCTCCACGAATTATTGGGTCGAGACATAAATAATGTTGTTTTTCCGTTGTTACTCGTGCAATGTACCGACCTGTCCGAGTAATAATTCATTGTTTTCGTAAGACTATATTTGAAATATTATATTTTATGAGTTTCAATTTTTTTTTAATATCAAATTGTAGGTTCGAATATGTTAATAAGTAAATAATAATTTATGTGAGTTTAATATTTTGGTTATTTCTGATTATAATTGATTTTTC
This sequence comes from Ctenoplectra terminalis, assembly GCA_019453375.1. Lineage (NCBI taxonomy): Eukaryota > Metazoa > Arthropoda > Insecta > Hymenoptera > Apidae > Ctenoplectra > Ctenoplectra terminalis. The sequence continues at coordinate 64,232 of SMSQ01023398.1, forward strand.
TAATTGAAGTTTGTCTACGTTTTTAACTCTGCTTTTCAAATTTTTTTCGATTTAAGCACGCTCCTGTTTGATTAAAGAAATTTTGAATTCTGATAAAAATGTGTGTTTAATATTGAAATGAAAAACATAAATTTGCATATTGACAATAATCTTTTCACATTTTTTCAAAATTGAATTGAAAAAAGGAAAATGGAAATATTGACAATAACCTTTTTACATTTTTTTCAAAATTGAATTGGAAAAAGGAAATTTGTGTATTGACAATAACCTTTTTACGTTTTTTTCAAAATTGGAAAATTTTTCATCTAAAGCAAAACTCGATTGGGTAAAAAATGACCGTAGCAGGTTTAAGATAAATAATACATGATTAAAAAAAAATTACGCTTCTCAGAAATAATTACACAAATAATAATAGTACCTTTTATTCGCTATACTAACACATTCGAGACCGATAATGTAGTCATTTCAAATTCTTCAGCTGAATACCAGTAACGCAGTCCTACATTTCAAATTGTTATATACACATATTAAATCAGCCTTCGTCTTCCTATTTCGTAAACTGTTGATTCTGTGCAAATTACGCGTTGATGTGAAATTACACGATCGTTGAAAATCAAATTGCTATCATTTTTAACCAAAATTATTAGGTTATTCGAAAAGTTTCTTTCGTTTTATTAATAAATATTGGATGTATAATATTTTTTTGTTGTTTTCAATACATCATTATCTTATATAGGATCCACTTTGTTCTATTATCTTTCTCCATTTCTCGTTGAACAGATAAGTCTGCACAATTATATGAACACTGCCAAACGAAGTCGTTACGCGAAGACAACGAAAGAAACTTTCGGGAAACCTAATAATTTAAATTCGTTGTAGATAGTAGACAATCACTTTCAGTTTCAGTGGAATAAATTTTGTTGTACATATTTGTATCTTTAATATTAATAATTAATTTATTGTATTCTCTTACGTGGTTCTGTGCTGTTAGTCGAAAAAATAGCTGCAATATTACCAATAAAAAAATATAGCTTTTCATTAAAAAAAAAAAAATTTCTGTTTAAAATCTCTTCCAGTATTCCACCAATAAAAAAAAAAAAAAAAGAAAAAAAATTTATACAACTTTTGTAAAAACATTTTTAAATATTTTCAGTGAGTCCAATTAAAATCGACACACTGTATACCTCTAGCAATAACAATTAAATAACAAAATATTTAATTACATTCCGTTGTAAATAATCGAGCTTCCGAATACTTATGAGCAGCAGTGTATGTAAATACCTATGCCCTGCTATTCTTTGTCCGTGCATTACTCGAAAAGTACACCCCCCAGCCACGCTGGCTTCTTCCGCATTCCTAAAACGATTCCGTTGCGCAAACTACGAGCAACTCGAACGGATGTTCTCGGAATGAAAGATCGAAATTCATCAAACCGTACGTGGTTTACATTGGTACGCCGGAAAAGAATAATTTCACTGGTCTGGTATGCCGAAGGCGCACATCTGGCGTTCTTCACAGTCTTTTGCTAACCAACTCTTCGAGTGTCAACTTGACTGAAGGCGAAACCAATGAAACCGTTGGTAGGAAAAATTTCGAAGGTTATTGCTTGGTGTACGTTTATTTCAATTTACCACTCTCGTTTCAAATAGAAATTCTTCCAATTATAAAATCAGATATACAGGGCTTCCCAAAAGGTATGTAAGTCCTCTTAATCCTCTATGGGACCGTGTAACTTAAAAGTTACAAATTAATGTATCTATATTTTACAAAATTTGTTTCATCTAGTTATCACTGTTCTATTAAATTTTATTACTGCATTATCGTAGCGACACCATGATCCATCTATAGCAATTATTAGTTTAATAATCTTCAAATCTAAGTGAGAAACTGTAAGCAATCGTAATTTTTTCTCCGATAAGCAGACAAAATTCGAGCTATAGAGGGTTAAGGGATGTCAAGCAACTTTTTCCTTTGCGAGAATATCAAGATCAGCTTTGTTAACGAGCTATTAATGAAAAACACTGACCGATCACAGAACGAGTAAAGCGGCTGACCGCCAGCGGGAGCGTTGGCTCTGTGCCGCGCTTATGCTTTGACGAGCAAGTCGGAATGTATCGAAGCAACTGTTGACGAGTATTGAATAAAAGTTATATCAAATAAATAAATAAATTATTATTCGCGTGGAATAAACAAACCGAGTTTCAATACTCTTTCACAGTTGCTTCGATAAATCCTGACTTGTTCATCGAGGCACAAGCACGGTGTGGAATCAACGCTCCTGCTGATCGCCAGCCGTCTTACTTGTTTTGTGACTGGAAGGTGTTCTTTATTAATAACTCGTTAACAAAGCCGATCTTGATATTCTCGCAAAGAAAAAAGTTACTTGAAATCATCGGGATTTGTAGACCTTTTGGGACACCCTGTAGAATTATGGAATATGTGAGTTGTTAAATTATTGGTAAAGTTTAATGTAGATGAAAAATATCTAGAATAATATTTCTCTTTTCAATCTACGCAGCGTTTGTTAAGCAGTTTTGTGAGTTAACTGTTCTTCGAGTATAGAAGTTTATACGAGTTTCGAATTTACGGAATATCGGAGTACAGTAAAGCGTCAATTATGCAAACCAATTGGGACCAAGGTGGTTCAGAAAATCGAACGTAGTGTATACCAGACAAAATGTTAATTCATTTTTGGAGCAATTCTTTGAAGCCATAAAATATACTTATTACATGTATGCATAGATATAGTTATTCTGTGATATAAATTAAAGAAACAGATATGAATATACGGTGCATAGTAATTAGATACAGGTAATATTAAGAAAGTTTATTTTTTAAAGCAATTTTTTTTTTTTTTTTAACCATCACAGATTCTGGTAATCGACGATTCGGATAATTGACGCTCGACTGCATTTCATATGTTTCTCAGGAATTATTCTGTTTCATCCTTTGACTGCTATGGACGCACATATGCGTTTAGAGATCAAAATGTTCTGATCGTCATGCGATATTCTTTAGTATATATTAAATAAATAAGATATGTCCGATATTACAAATATTCAATATTGCTGTACATTGCAAGTGTAATTTTTCAGTTGTGCTACATTAAATAATATCAGAGAACTATTCTTGAGCATATATTATTTATCAGATTTATTTAATATATGTATTAATATATGATAATAAATTGTTTTTCTTTGATAATATAATATTATTTATTTAATATATATATTAATATATCCTCAAGGACAGTTCTCTGATATTATTTAATATAGCACAACTGGAAAACTACACTTATAATATAAAACTTTTCAAGAAGAAAATTCTTTGTCCACGCAAAATATAAGAAAAAGAGTAATACAAGATATCAATGTCAAAACGTTGCACGTTGGATAATTAATCAAACATCGATAATAAAAGTACGGAAAAAAGTATTCCGTCAACGCAGCGCGTTTAGACCTAGAGTGGTTCCCAGTTAAAGGGTTAATATATTCATATATAAATAAAATAAATAATATTAAATAATCGGAAAAAGATAATAATATATTATCATATATTAATATATATATTAAATAAATCTAATAAATAATATATGCTCAAGAATAGTTCTCCGATATTATTTAATATATCACAGCTGAGAAATTACACATATAATGTGCAACAAAATATTCCAATAATATTGAATATTTCTAATATTATATATATCTATATAATTTCATATTTCATGGCAACTACGTAAGACAGACTGACAGAACTCAATTAATTTCTCACATATACGATACCACAATGATCAATCGATCATCGTATAAAAGAGTAAGAAATCTAATTAATCGAGACGTAAATAGTATTCATTTTCTATTAACGCACAATTCTCTACGAACCGATTTCCCACTTGTATGCACGGTATGAAAGGGGCAATCAGCGTGAATGGACAGGAATGTCACTGACGTTTGATCCGTCGCTCGATATACGCTAGAACACCTACCGATATTTCGAAAATACACTACCGCCTAAAAATGTCCGGATAGTTATTCATGTCTGACAAAATATAATTTAATTACAAATATGCTAATAAAATGATGTACAATAATTTTATCCTCTCTTATTGTGGTGTCTACAATTTACGTCGGATGGTGTACAGAAATAAATGACGACTGGTATAGGAAAAGAAATTTCATCGCTGATTTAATATTAATTATATCAGAGGAAATTGACAGAAAGTCAGATGTTACACTCGAAGACCAATTCAAGACCAATTAAAGACCAATTAACACGTTAAACGCGACGCCGATTTTGGTCGACTTTCCTTTAGGCTGTGTGCTGTGATAATAATTAAAAAACATTTGGTCGCAAAATAATTGGGAATTTAAGAAGAAAATTGTAAAGGCCTGCAAAGGAAGACGCTAACCTTGTTTAATGTCATTTAATAGAACTCGTTAATGAATTATAAGGTATTATTTTTTAAAATTGATTCTGTCAGTTTTCGGAAATCAACGACGCCTAAACGAAAATTTCAGCGCCGGTCCGCACGGACCACCGTGGCGCTTAACGTGTAAAAGACGACTCACAAGATGGTACCGATACGTCACACTTACTATTGCAGTTATTATAGTAGAATATTATAAAATAATAAAATTGCTTTTTTTTAAACCAATATGTGTCGTACTGAGAGCCGATCTCTCGTTATTGTAAACCGAGATTTCGTTTAGGCGTCGAATGCGATACGGAACTGCGCCGAGGCACTTAAGACATAGGCCAGATGGTGGGCCATAATATTTGGAAAATTTCCATCGCCGGCGAGAACTGTGCCTGCAGTCAGTCACAGCCGAAACACAGTACAGTATACACGCTTTCCTTTTACCGTAGTTTTATATATTTCCAACCACTCCGCCTTTAGCTTAGTTTAAAGATTCCTACAATATGCAATAAGAATATTGGCGTCCGTGGATGTCAAATCTCCTGCTCCGTTATTTCAAAACTTCTAAAATTTCAAATCGCTTAATTTCTAAGCTATGAGTTAAAGAAAAAAGGTTATTATATATTGACAGAAATTAATTCAAGTAGTATTACCTACACCAGGAAAATTACTTTCACGAATCTCGTATTTGATTTTAATACACTGTTGATAGAAATAGCCAAATATGAAACACTGTCATGTTTGAAAATCTGACAAATGAATATCTGTCGAATGGTTATAGGTTGATACAGATATACAGGTACAGAATGTTTATTTTACAAAAATATTTTTCAAAAGAATTGCGACTCCGAGCACATGACGAACGTGCTACAATTTGTCATTTATCGATGTAATTGTTATAAATGGCTATTTTTAATTCCATTTTTTAAAAATGTGATTGTACAATCAAAGCACCTGAAGCAATAAGAAGTATAAAATTATGTTTCGCTTTGTTTTCTGTGAAGATATTGTACCCCGTGTCAATGTTCCATATTTGTGTAGCTGCTACATATTAGGTATAATTTATGTGTTTTTCATATTCATATACAACAAATAGCATTTAATGCTACTTTTAATTATAGAAGGTGGTCCACGCAACGTGTGCACCGTTATAACTTCCAAAATACGCGTTGCACAAAAGAATGAAACGCACTATGTAGCGCGTTAATTTTTTTTATAGGTGGAGGCGTTTCAGAGATTCGAAGGTCGACTCTGTTTCTTTAAATGCAATACTATATTTTTTATACCAAAATATGGAAGAATGTAGAATTGTGAGTAGTATCGGCCTTGATTAACCCTAAACCTAATAACTAACATGTAATTTCACTTTATTTGTCATGTAAACATCTCGCTGTCCTGCGGAAATCTGTGATAAGTTGAATCTCT
>SMSQ01023408.1:0-10701 GCA_019453375.1 Ctenoplectra terminalis
TCGCTGCCGCCTTCCAAGTATCGTCGATTTAAAATGTTTTATCCCGTATGCCAGCCGTGAACAGGGTGTCGACACGTGTCGATTGGTCACCGCTGCGCCGTCGCATCAAAAATTGATTACAAAGAGACATGTTTCTGTACGCGTATCCAATTGATTGTGAGAATTAAAATCGGTCCAACTCGCATGGCATATCCGACACGATTTTAGGAAATCGGCGAATGAATTAATTCTACGAGATGTGTTATTCGTACGCGATAGAGGTGCGCGCTTTTACGTACATGTGTGCAGTTTCCGATTGCTCATGAATGTGTTTCGATTCAATCGAATCTCGATTGTAAATGCCCTTCTCTTTTCACCCTCTCCGACTTATTCACGCATCTTTTATGTATATATATACGCTAGGTTACTTTCATCAGTTCCGTAACTAACCCAACGCGTGGTTACGGTTATACGTGAACTGTCGTGCGATGCGTAAGAAAAATGCAACTTTCATAACTGTAGTAAGAACGCTATTTTCGGTGTTCGAGCGGCAAAACTGCCTTTATCGTCGTAACGTCATTCCGATCATTCCGAATCTCAAGAGTAGAATAAGACAAGAGAGCGTCGCGAAATATTTCTATCGTACAGTTTCACGTGCGATCTGGAATTAACGGTACCGTATAGCGAGTAATATACGCGTACCATCGAGAAATATTTCGTACGCTAATTAGGACACATAAATTTATATATATATATTTTTTTTTTTTTTCTTTCCTTCTCTTCTCTTCTCTTCTCTTTTCTTTTCTTTTCTTTTCTTTTCTTTTCTTTTCTTTTCGTTGAATATTTGTGTTGCGTGCTACTTGGGCGTATGGTGGTTGCCAAGTTTTTAAAAAAATTTAACAGAAATACGTTTTAAATTGTTTCAATACTATTACTACTACTACTACTACTACTACTACTACTACTACTACTATTATTATTACTTGCGTTAAGTTTATATATAAATTTATAACTTATTAAATATAACGTTTCACACGAAACTCTTTTATCTTATTGCCTCTTTCGTTCTCCTCTCCGTCAATTATTTTCTCATCCTTTGATCCACTCGTTTCGTCATCCCCGCTATTACGATGTTGCTCTCAAAGCATGCAACACTGTACGTCGTTGCATAAATACCGTGAGCATAAACACGTTACCGGTCGGTCGCGAATAATTCGTTGGTACGTTTAGCAAGTATCCCGATATCGTTTCAACGTTTTTCTGGTAAACGGGAAAGGAGGAAACGAATCGTCTAAAAACAATCCTCTAACCTATAATATATTTTGTGGGTGCGCGTGTACGTGTACGTATATTTGTATTCGACTCACCCATCACTTGAACTCGACAAATCGCGCAAGTATCACACTCCACGTCCCAACTCCACATAGCCACAGCGTTCCATTTCTTCAGGATAAAAAGCTTGTCCGTCTTTAAATTGTCGTTATCACCACGATCTCCAAAATCCTGCTCCGATTCAGCCATCTCGAGTTTTTAGGTTAGAAAATTAATCGGTGTCTGCTCGATACGTCTTCCAAAGCTCGGACACTTTCGATGCACATATACTCCTCGTGTTTATTCAAATTTATCGCTCGACCCGAACAATAGGAAGGATACAATGCTCGATCCTTGAATCGGTACATCAACAACCGAACGCGAATGGCATTTTTCGAACACGCGGTTTCGGGAACGTACACAGACTGTGCACAATCGGTAAAAGTAGAACCGTAAGGTAACGACCGGGGATAAAGAACCATCTTCTAATAACTGGATCGTGGCACAGACGCGGAGATTAAAAAGGACGAACGTGTTGCGCCATCTAGCGATGAAACGACCGTTTCTGTTTCTGTTTCTGTTTCTGTTTCTGTTTCGTCAAATCCAATTTGTGCGCGAACAACGTTGCGCGCGCTCTCGTTGCGCGATTAGTTGCACGCAGATGGATGATCGGAACAAATGTAGGGTTAAATAATCTAAGTTTGAAACGATATCTTCGATAAAGAAATTTCCAATTCAGCATGTGAATCTGGATTTAACGGTAACGATACGTTTTTATCATACTAATTTAATTAGGAGACTATGGTGAACGGTTCGGTAACGATTATTCATTTTTCGTACTCCGAAGGAAAAAAAAAGAACGACGAAAGATAACCTGTTGGATGTCACTATTTTCAGATGCTTCGCTTAAAACATGTGAGAAAAACAAATGTCAGGCCACTGATTAATCTCCTCGCAAAGAATCGTTATTCTCGACGTAGCGACAAAAGCACAAACTCGTACAAAGTGGTCCAAACGAACAGTGAAAACTTGGACGGTAAATTGAATGATTCTCTTACATCTGTTTATCGTTAAAATATTTTCCTCCTGTTTCTTTTAAATTCTTTTTTTAGACATGGATGGTGCTATGCTCGGAATAAACTCCAATTGGGAGTTGTTAACACCAAGGGGATTTAGATTTTATTTACCAGGTAGTATCGGTCCTGGCTGGTCGGACGTAACCACGACCATTCAGGTTAGAACGCAACTGCTAGACATCTGCGACAAGGATAAACAGGCTTCGGCAAATGATTCGAACGAAAAATCTGCTCGTCGATTGAGTCGTTTAAAAAGCAACGATCAGCATTCGATGCTTCGTTTCATCGCGCAAGAGTGCCCTTTGTTGTTAAGGAAAGGTATAGAGGAACTGTTTCCCGGATGTTTAGACGTTGGTTCGCCTCAGCTTACCATAGTTACTATCAGTCAATCGATCAACGCTAAAGTCATGAGATGGAACAAGGAAATAGAAACTGAGAAATTAGCTAAATATGTAAGTATTTACTATCTTGTTAGAATTTAAGCGGAGAACGTACCTTGGTATACTTGTCCGATATTAGAGCGATAAAAAGCCGACTCGATGCAGGCATCGATAAAAATTTCTTTCTCTTCTTTGTGCAGTTCGTACTAGCGGCTTCGGATATTTGTGCAAAATTGAGAAGAATGGGATACTGGGCAGATTTTATAAATCCATTTAGCGGACAACCACATTTGAATTTACAGAAAACCAGTACACTTTATAAAACGGATGAGCGGTTCCGTTGCTTAGGATTTAAAATATTACATAGAAAAAATTGCAAAGTTATTTTGTACGATAATAACGTGAAAAATTTTCTAGGTAAGTAAGAGTAAGCGTAAGTTAGTTAGCGTAAAAACGTAAGTCCTATTTTTAAGAGTAACATTGTTAGATTTTTTCGGTTTCACGTGGTCATACGATTTAATCGACGTTACAGGAAGTCTCTACACCACGGCGCCTGCGAGTACAGAGTTTTTAAAAGAGACTCTATACGACTGCGAACTTGTAAATGTTAACGAAGCTTAATAAAAAGGGAAGAAAAAGCAAGAAAGAGATAGCGAGAGAAAGAGATGAAATCTGACAGTACGTTACGGTGTTTCCTTGTTGAAAGTAATATTGTAGAACGATACATATATAGCATAAATTATTGAATCGTATTGTATAATTCTAAGAAGAAATATCGTGCTATACAATCGTACGTAAAAGTGTTTCTCTTTTACGTTACGCTTCGTATTATGGTACACCGTGTTTAAACGGTTGGGAATCTCCGCTCCAGGTTCGATTCATATATCGACGTTCACTATTTTTACAGCTTCTCTATTAAAAATGGAATTATCTCGCTAACAGAGGCAAAGTAGACGTTGCATCTTATCCTATGTTGTACATAAATTGAAAGGATCGTAGGTAACTAATACCACCGGCACAAGAATTCTGATACACGAAATAAGAATAAATATTTATCTAGCAGTGGGAATAAGTCCCAGTTTCGAGTGGATTTTCTCACTGTATGCAAAGGAACGCGAAGGAAAATAAGGAAGGTCAGTCGACTTCCAGTTTGCGAAACGAACCAGAAATACCATTTAAATTATCGTTCGAAGCATACGGACAATCCGTCGACGAAATATCTATGTACATATCGTCCAGTTCTTTTATTCGATTCCTTTGTTCCCTCAAAGTTTTCTTGAAAGTGGCTGCAAAGTAAAAGTAAAAGTAAAAATAAAAGTAAAAGTAAAAGTAAAAGTAAAAGAAACCGAAACTGAAACTGAAACTGAAACTGAAACTGAAATTTAAATCGAAACTGATTGTTTGGGGTGACAACTGGCCAATTGTAAATTGGATCGTGTCGAGACGAATACGTACCGATCATCTCGCAGAGTGGTATCTCTCCTCCGTATTCTTTCGGTAAAATTTTTGGATCGATCGCATTTTTTAAGTCTTCCAGACTCTTGTGCACCTTGATCGAGAGTAAAATTCGATCAATTCGAATCGATAGACATACGTGTAACGCGTATAATTCAAAGAAATGCGGAAACCTTCGGACATACGTACCGAGATTCGACTTTTTAACTTGTCGTTCAACAGCGAGATGCCAAACTCGATAACTTTGATCGCGCAACTTGGAATATTAACAAAATGTGTTTCTTTGTGTCTCATCGGTGTACTATTTTGGATACATCGTAACATGTTACGAATATCCGTAAGGGACCAAGCGCTAAGGTGACCCATTGTCAATCCAGATTCGTCATTGATGTGCGTGTATCCACGAACTTGATTCTCCTCGTCGTCCATCAGAGCCTCTACCACGAGACTGTGAGCTCGAGCCATTTGAGCAGAAGTGTATTTGTAAGGATCGAAACGTCCTAAAAAAAATACAAACTATCGTGAAGAACAAGCAACACGCGGGGTAACGGTGAGAACGTAAAGATGAGAGAGTAAAGGAGCAAAAATAAAATATAGAAAGAGAAATATAATATTACGATAGTGGAAAAGATAAAACAGATTCAGTTGATTCCCGATGCTTACCAGCGCACGAAAGTATAACTCGTCGACCGTGCCGATCGCGCTCTATCAATGGTATCAAATATCCAGCATCTATGATGGCTTCGATATTACGATCCTCGATGTCCAGATTTTGAAACCAGTTCGGATACAGCTGTCTGATGGTTAGATACCGTTCGAGCATCTCTTCCGCCATTGGTACACTAAACTTCTTGGTTCTGAGAAATCTGAGCAGAAAGGCTGCATCCGTTCTGCACCGTTTAATGTTGGGATGCTTTTGTATCCGGTGTCTGATCTGATTCAGAGCTTCTTCTTTGGTCGCATCGTCCTCGCGAAGTTCAACGCGAGCGATCGTCCTCGTGGTATCGCTTAGCGCGCACCCGTATTTCTCTTCTCTCGACTTGGCCATCGTCGACGTTTGAAAGAACCTCACGGACACCTTTTTCTTTCCCCACGACTCGCTTCGCGCTTTCGATCCCACTCTTTCTGTTTCGTCTCTTCCTTCCTCTTCCTTCCTTTTCCTCCTCCTCTTTCTCCTCTTCCTCCTTTGTGTTTGTCCTGTTGCTGTCGCCCTCTCCCCCCCCCCTCTCTCTCTCTCTCTCCCCCTCACGCTCTCACGTACACACACACCCACGCACACTAACTCATTTTGTTTCCGCGTCCCCGTTTCGCTCGTTCGAATTTCAAGAGAGCTACCAACGATTACGAGATACACGACGAGTTCTTACGCCATTCGGCGACTCACCGTCGAAGAGAAAGTTCAATATCGATCTACTTGTGAGAGAATAACTGTCCTTGTGATTCTTTGCCGCGCTTTCTAGCAATCGACGCTACAATTCCGCGAATCTTTCACGTACCTTTCCACTTGCGAATCCTCGTCCTCGTCCTCGTCCTCGTTACCGCGACAGGCGATTGCACACATCTGTCGATAGGTTTCGAACGCGCATTCTTCGAAATCAGAATTGCGGTTAAAAGGAGACAGGATCGGAGATATCGGTGCAAACCTCGAAACACCTTATTCGATATTGAACACTGTTCGTTCCATGTGTTTTAAATGTTTCAGCAGTTGTACTTGGAGAATTGGGAAATGCGCGATCGTCGAATCGTCGAATCGTCGAATCGTCGATCGCGACTCGTGTCCGAGCACGTCGTGTTGCGTCGATCAACCTTGTTCCTCGACCGACTTGGACCCAAGTACTAACTCGCTTGCTTACTCGTCCAATCAATTTAAGGCCAGATCGTGGTACGCGCCGCTCTTACCGCTCCTTCTGCTTTTCCCGCTCTTACCACTGCTCTTGCCACTGCTCTTCCTCTCGTCGCGTACACCTTATTGTTCTTCGTCTTCTTCTTCTTCTCTTGACATTTTCTTGTTCATGTTCGTTTTCGACACCTAAACCTCGACTTTGGGTATACGCGAACAATACTTGGCGACCGTTTCGAATCGAATCGCTGTGGAAAACCGGTCGAAATATTTCCAATTGTCATGAATCGTGGATGAAACGACGATTCCAATTTTTAATTTCATAATATTCGAATTCGATTCTCGAACGGACAATGTGCTCGAGCTATTAAACGGCGTCCAGCCCAGGATTCACTTTCTTCTCGTAATTCTACATGTTACTTTCACCGTAGGTCCACTTTCGGTCGGTCTACCCAACATCGAGACTGTGTTACGAAACTTACGAAACGTATACCATTGATCTGAAAAGATAAATAACAGCACCGAAGTAAAACGCGTTGGTACGATAAAGTCGGTTACCTTTACGATCGATGTCCCGATCAAAATTGCCGCTCGATACGATTCGGTCACCTTTAACAGTCGTTTCATGACTCGACCAACCGTTTCACCATTTTCTCCGCGTTCTATTTCTCTCTTGTATCGGTTATTCTCTCACCCATTTGAATCCGAGTATTTTCCTCGTGATGCAGCTATCTCGTTGAACGCTTCGAACTAAATCTTTTCGACGCAACGATCCACGATTGTTCGTTACGCGTAACGTGTTTCTTCCCATTCGCTTGCGTAATCGATCGCTTACAACTACGATTTTCGACTCGGTGAAAGTCGCGGTTCGGCTACATTCGGAATCGTGCCTTTCTACTCTTTCCTACCTCGCGTGTATCGCGCGTCCAACCATTGGTTTGTCCACGCTTTCTCAAATTGGCCGAATAACCTGTACACGCGTATGAAACTGAAACGCGACAGAGAAGAATACGCACAATGGATCAACCTGTTTTCACTATTTTTTTTCTTTTCTTATTTTTTATAATGTCCTAAAATCGATCCAAGTCGAATGGAGTAGCAGCGGTACCAATCGGCGCACTGGCACGCGGAACAGCATATAGTATTTTATAGTTTTTTTTAATAAGGCTTATACATTTCTTCCATTTCTTCCATTTCTTCCATTTCTTCCATCGACGATACCTATTCTAAATTTGTTCCTTAACATCGGAAAGATCGGATGATGTGGTATCTGTGGTATTTTTTTTTTCAATAATTCTCGTAATGCCTTTCAACCGTTTCCTACCGTTTCCTACCGTTTCCTACCGTTTCCTACCAATTGTCTATTACCGTCTACGAGTACCTAACAGAAGGCAGGGTACCTAATACCTCTACCATCTATCGATGCGTACCACTTGGCCTTTTAATCGCCTTATCGACCTTGGATACCGTCCACTCGGTCGTGATCATCTTTTAAAAAATCATTCCTACTTCATTTACTCCGAATGTTTTCTATGCTTCTTTTCTCGTTACCAACTACTTTCCGCGACCAATATCCATCTCGGATCAGTAATGAAAAATAATCTATCCGTAGTGTCTTTTTCTCCAACCATCCAACCATCCAACCATTCAACCATCAAGAATAATTAACATTATAAAAGAAGAAGACACGATAACACGAGAACGGAAGGAAAAGCAAAGTTTCGACTAGTGAATCACGGATAAATTTCAAGATGACAACCTTCAAATTTTACGTTACAGGTCTTCGTATCTTTATTTTTAGGTTTTCCTTGAAATTCTTCAGCAATTTTTTAACGTTGTAAAAAAGGTAGAAGGAATAACAAAACAAATTACTCGTTTTTTCGAACGAAATATAATTGGCGTATAACGTATGTGTACATTCAAGAAAGAATTTGATCTACTTCCTTTGTTAAATACGTTTCTCACAGATCGTTTGTACATTGTTGTATCTTTTGTTCGTCCATCGAAGGATGCCGAATTCTATAAGATTATATTTTTACTTCTGTACTTCGAAATCCATCGATCAAAAATACTTCGATACATCGCACGATAAGTTTTTTCTTTACACGTATACGTGTTTGTGTGGCTCAACGTGTGTTTTTGTTAAACATACACACACACACACACATATATATATATATATATATNGTTGCGCGTTGCGCGTTACAGGTTACGCGTGGTATCGCCTCGAGAGTTCAGCGGACCAGGCACGCTCTACCGGAGCCGAGGCACGCTGTTTATGCTCGCATTGAAACAGGAAATGCAGGCTTCGTTCGCTACCTCTCGCCCCCTCGGCACCACGATCATCCTTTTATAGTCTTGCCGTTTCAACCGTTTTCGTTGCTCGCCAACCAACCAACAGCTTATCCCTTTCTTTCAATAATCCATATTTTTTTGTTACAAATTTGTAGGAAAAAAACAAAATTAAACAATCGGTCCTTTTCGTGGAAACACGGAACATAGGGAAAGGAGAAGCTGCGTCGCAAGAAACCAAGACGAACGATTCTGATTTACCTGTAATCTTAAATCCGGAAGGATTAGCATGGTTCTGAGCTCTGGATAATATCGAGAACAGCTCAACGCTTTTCTAACTTCCTCCCCTTGTATCCTAATTGTAGGCTGCTCCCTCCTGTCCTTGGGACGAGCGTCCGTTTATTCACTGCTCGATACTAGCAACTGCAAAACCGTCGAACGCGCTCGATTCCTCTTGCGAGAAACAAATCAAAGTAATCGACCTCTCTCTACAACGTTCGCTTCGAACAATGATAAATCCGTATCTTTAAATTCCATAGCTGGTTGTATGGTTCGACTGTATCCACCGTATAAATCGGTAACAAAAAATAAAGAAAAGAAAAAGAAAAAGATAAAGGACACCGTTTGCGTTCGCTCACATTCCACTCGCGTATAGAAACACCCTCGAAACGGTGAAAAAATTTTTAAGCTTAATTAACTGGACAAGACACAAAAGTGTACACGTTCGATGGTTCCGCGATGCGTTTCTTTTCTACGAGAAAGCAGAATTCCCAGGGCCGACGAACGGTGTTGCGGTTGTGAAAAGGAAGGAGAATGAAAGGAACGAGCGAGAGAGAGAGAGAGAGAGAATAAGCGAAGAGGGGGTAGCGACTAGCAAGAGAGGGAAAGAAGGAAAGATTTACGAATCACCGTTGACTCGCGTTGACTCGCGTTGACTCGCGTTGATCGAAGCACACGGTGTAACCCGCGCAACGCGGCCCACCGGTCCCTCGCCTTCCGCGGTCTATTCCCAGTCGACGACCAATCGGGCCCCTTTTCTCGCTCGGCAAATTTCGGTTCNTCGTTACACTTTCTTTCTTCTTTCTCTGTTCGTCTTACCTATAATATCTGGGGGATCCAATAACCCTCGAAAATCATCCTCGTCCCCGATTCCATTGTAACTCTCCACCGTCGATTCTTGTACCCTCTTTAAAACTTTGGCGAGCGCCTGTTTCGCTTTTAAGTCTCTGCACATCCTTTGTAACCTCTGACTTTCTTCGTGCAAGACCAACGCTTCTCTGAGATGCGCTTTCCCTGAAACATACGTTTGATCGATCGTTGACGAACGAAACTCGGGTCAACAAGTTGGACGGTGAGCTACACACCTAATAGTTTCCTCTCGTTTTCATCTCGTGGCACGATCACATCTAGTTGCGTTTTTCCGTCGCTCTTTTGCACATGTTCGAGCGTCAGCTTAGTTTCTGGTCGCCACTCGGCAACCGATCGATCGAACAATCCAAGCGCAAGGTGTTTATGCGCGAGCGCCAAGTGGTGTTCGCGCTTCACCAAGATCAATGAAATCCAAGTTTCCGGAACGTAATCGCGGACTGGTTCGCGCGAAATCAATCCGTGGACATCGTTGTAGACGGCCGCAACCTAAGCAATCGACGACCGTTCGTTGTTCGGTAAAATGGTTCGTGGAATCTAGGCGAAATATAGGCGTATTAAAGGCACGCGTACGTAAAATCTTGTCGGCCGCTACCTGTGACGCTTCCTGTGCGAGATCCAACGAAACATCGATGTTCCTTCCGTCCTCCGATTGAAGTTCCAGCTTCTCGAACAAACATTCTCTCGCTTGAGCCTGAAACGAGAAGAACGAGACGGTGGTCAGACTCTGTCGGAACCTCTCTCCCCTACCGGCCTTGCTCACAGTTGGTTAACTTCGATTTAAGGCTACGAACGCATCGTTACCAGCATCAGTTGAACCAGCATCTCGAGCATGTCCGGCCCAAGATCCATACTCGGTGCGTTGGTAAAGTTTTCGTGTATGTAACGAAAGGTACCAGCGGCTCGAAGAAACGCATCGATCGCCTGGTCCAAGCCTCTCGCGGACAGACGATCTTGCTTCGCGGCCAACTGAGTATAGAGAGCAGCGGCGTTGAACAGGATCGAAGCCTTTTCGAACGCGACGGTCCGTTGACAACTCGGAACCCCGGTCAACGAGTCGAACCACTCGAAGTAGATGCCAAGACTGCGGTCCGGAGGAAAGAACCTTCGCTCGACGAAGTACAGTTGATTGTAATAGCGCAACAGTAACGCGATTCCGGTTGAGTCCCTGGTCGGTGTTCGCGTCGCCTTCGAACGAGAGAGAGAGAGAGAGAGAGAGAGA
>SMSQ01023408.1:16023-65178 GCA_019453375.1 Ctenoplectra terminalis
TGTTGTTGTTGTTGTTGTTGTTACCATGTATGAAGAAAAACTTGATTCGCAGAAAGTTACAGAGGAGGAGGAGGAGGAGGAGGAGGAGGAGGAAGATGAAATATTTTGGAATCGAAAGAGTCGTCACACGCCAGAAGAACGCGTTGCGATCGCGGAACGGTCTTTGCGTAACCAGAAACGAAGAAATGGAGAAAAAAATGGAGGAAACGAACCACGGATTACACATATACCAAAACTGTTCAGCCCAGATGGTAAACCGTACAACGTGAATCAGCCGAAGGTGTCGTTCAAGTTGAACGAAGAGCAGTGTAGGGATTGCGTTCTCTTGGAGATCGGTCTGTACAAGTACGTGACTATTTGGTAGGCTATTTTCATACGCGTGGTCAATCGGTTCCAAACGAAATAGGACCGTTTATCGTTTTAGACATTTAGACACGTGCTACGTCGCGGTGGACGTACAGCCCAACTACGTGCGCGTTACGATCAAAGGGAAGGTGTTGCAACTGACTCTTCCCTGCGAGATATCGGTGAACGGGAGCACGGCTCGAAGAAACACGACAAATGGAAGTTTGTTAGTGACGATGCCACGCTCGAATCCGCTACTTACGATCCTGCCCGATAATAAAAGGAAACCGAGGAAAAAGGAACGCGATACTACGATAATCGAACGACGATCGATGACGAGTGTACGAGAGTATTTAGAGATCGGACCGGCTGCGAAAGACTTTGATCTCTCAATGATCGTCGATCGAGCGACCGTGGCCGCGATTACCAATAAAAAAGATAGTCGGAAGTACAAAGAGATCCGTTGCTACGACGATTCGGAGGTGCCACCACTCGAATGAGATTTCAATTTTGCGCGACGTGGTCTCGTGGTCTCGTGGTCTCGTGGTCTCGTGTTCTCGTTGCTTCGTCACATATTGCTGTGTAAGACGCTCACCTTGAATGGATCCCGAAAGTCGATATCTTTGGTTTCCTTTAATCCCAACGGTATCATCGGCATTGCAGGTTCCTCGCTGAAAATACAGGCACGCACACACATACGTACATACATGTATTCCGAGAGAGACAGAGAAAGAGAGCGAGACATACGTTTTTAGATATTTGTCAGTTCGACGCGGATTCGCATCGATTGCGCGGAAAGAACAATTTCACCGACCTGTCGACGTTCTGATACAGTTCAACCGAGCTGTTCAACTCGGCGAGTTGTTCCTTCAGCAACTGCAAATTAGAATTGACGAAACTCAATTCCAGCGCAACTGTTTCTCGCAGCTTTCTATTCGTGGTCGCCCTGGAATGTATAACAAAAAGAAAAGAAATAAAGATAACGTGATTAACAGCATCGATACGAGTAAACGAGTAGAAAGAAAAGAAGAGAATAGTTACTTGAAGAGGTTTTCCGCGCCAGCTCGCAACCGAAGTTCTTTGTTGATCTCTTGGTTCAATTTACTTCGTTTGTTCTGCAGTTTTCCTCGACAAGTAGCCACCCTGGGATCGGAACCCTGCACAATCGATCGAACCTGCCAGTTATCAATTCCGATACGTTGCGAGTCGAAAGAAACCCTCGAAACGAACGGTTATATTTGTGTCGCGAAGAGATATCGTGCATAAATGGATTACCAAAACCTATCGGAAGAAAAGCGCGAGTTTGGGGCAAAAATGGTTACAAGGTATAGGTAGGTATATGTATTACTTCAGAAGTGACTATCGAGCGTGCGGATTCCACCGATTGTCTAATCGAAAACAACAAAAGATAAAAAAATAAAAAACGATTCTCGTGTTTTTCTCACCCCGAGGCACTTTTTCGAGGAGGATTCTCGCAAAATTTCTACGTCCTCCGACCGACAGGGAGAAGCTTTTTCTACTCGCAAATACCACGACGTCGCGTTCTCGAAGGTCGTCCTCTTCTGTCGCTCGTTCAACGACGTTGGCCGAGATGCGCGATTCTTGGACAAAGCCGCGTAACAGGTCCACTTCAACATAGTATTCGTTCTCGTAGCCGCATCTTCCGTTTCGACTGTAATCTCGTGTCCGTTCGAAGTTGCGAATAGGAAAGTCGGTTCATCGATCGAAAAGGAAAACGGGCTATCTCGATAACTCGGTAGGGGACAAACGGATCCTGGACCGCGGCGCCGACACGATTCGGATTCGAATCGACGCGATGGTGCTATGTTTAAGCTTTCTTTCGATTTCCCGAGCGATCGTACGCCCTTGGATGTACGATCTGCCCAACTGTAATGTTCCGCTTAAGTTCTTACGGATGTAGAAAAAACCCAGGATAGACGTTCACCGTGATTCCTCCTACCCTCTGCGTCTCTTTCCGATCCCACCAAACCACCGGCTCTTCTCTTCTCTTCTCTTCTCTTCTCTTCTCTTCTCTTCTCTTCTCTTCTCTTCTCTTCTCTTCTCTTCTCTTTTCTCTTCTTTTCAACTGTATCTCTAGACTGATTTGCTCGTCACGGTACACCACCATCCCGCGTACTCTTAATCAAGCGTTCCGAACTCTTCACCGGAAAATTCAACGTACATACATGTACGCACGGGCAATCGTCGATGTTCAACGATCGCAAATGAATTCCGACGATTGTTGACAGTTACGATGGTTTGGAAAACGAGAACGGAAAGGAACGCGTTCGGTCACCGAGTTTGCTGTTTGTCTTGTGATACGTCGTTTCCCGAGGCTTCGACCGACACCGTGGAGCCGGTCGATGCTCGGTGAAAGGAGAGAAATTGTACAATTTATGGTGGGGAGAAGGATAACGCTCGTTCAATCTTGGCGGGTGCGGCCGCTACGTAGCGTAGCACCGTAATTTTAAGGTCGGTGCGCTTCGTGCTCGATTACCGATGCCACGGCACCGCCGATCGACCACTCAATCGTGTCGGATCGAACTCTTTCGAATCGCGCATCTCGGATCACGCATAACGCGCATCGCGCTCGTCGAATTCTACCGACCAACTGGTTAACCATATTTCGCATCCCATCGGCGAAACAAGAAATTGGGACGAAAGCCGGAATCGAGTTGCGTGGAACGCTGTCAAAGACCTTGCTGCCGCTGATCAAAATCGAAGGGAACAAGTTTGCCGCGTTGCCACGATACGAAACGTTAACGGAATTCATCGTCGAACTTTGTTTTCTCAAACTTGACGATCGACGGTGATCAGCGAATCGCGTTTCAATCGGACGGAAATGAGGGAGGGGGAAAGATTAGAAGACGAAGCAAGGCGAACGTTCTCGTAACGTTCTCGTCCCGGAATTGTGTTGGCAGCTCGCGTTACGCGTTACGCGTTCCGCGTTGCGCGTTGCGCGTTGCGCGTTGCGCGTTGCGCGTTACAGGTTACGCGTGGTATCGCCTCGAGAGTTCAGCGGACCAGGCACGCTCTACCGGAGCCGAGGCACGCTGTTTATGCTCGCATTGAAACAGGAAATGCAGGCTTCGTTCGCTACCTCTCGCCCCCTCGGCACCACGATCATCCTTTTATAGTCTTGCCGTTTCAACCGTTTTCGTTGCTCGCCAACCAACCAACAGCTTATCCCTTTCTTTCAATAATCCATATTTTTTTGTTACAAATTTGTAGGAAAAAAACAAAATTAAACAATCGGTCCTTTTCGTGGAAACACGGAACATAGGGAAAGGAGAAGCTGCGTCGCAAGAAACCAAGACGAACGATTCTGATTTACCTGTAATCTTAAATCCGGAAGGATTAGCATGGTTCTGAGCTCTGGATAATATCGAGAACAGCTCAACGCTTTTCTAACTTCCTCCCCTTGTATCCTAATTGTAGGCTGCTCCCTCCTGTCCTTGGGACGAGCGTCCGTTTATTCACTGCTCGATACTAGCAACTGCAAAACCGTCGAACGCGCTCGATTCCTCTTGCGAGAAACAAATCAAAGTAATCGACCTCTCTCTACAACGTTCGCTTCGAACAATGATAAATCCGTATCTTTAAATTCCATAGCTGGTTGTATGGTTCGACTGTATCCACCGTATAAATCGGTAACAAAAAATAAAGAAAAGAAAAAGAAAAAGATAAAGGACACCGTTTGCGTTCGCTCACATTCCACTCGCGTATAGAAACACCCTCGAAACGGTGAAAAAATTTTTAAGCTTAATTAACTGGACAAGACACAAAAGTGTACACGTTCGATGGTTCCGCGATGCGTTTCTTTTCTACGAGAAAGCAGAATTCCCAGGGCCGACGAACGGTGTTGCGGTTGTGAAAAGGAAGGAGAATGAAAGGAACGAGCGAGAGAGAGAGAGAGAGAGAATAAGCGAAGAGGGGGTAGCGACTAGCAAGAGAGGGAAAGAAGGAAAGATTTACGAATCACCGTTGACTCGCGTTGACTCGCGTTGACTCGCGTTGATCGAAGCACACGGTGTAACCCGCGCAACGCGGCCCACCGGTCCCTCGCCTTCCGCGGTCTATTCCCAGTCGACGACCAATCGGGCCCCTTTTCTCGCTCGGCAAATTTCGGTTCGATTCGTTGCGGTCTGTTCAACTTCGCTCTCTTTCGGCCACCGTCGGATCGTTTCGTTCTCGAGTTACGCGCTTCGCCACAAATATTCCGTACAGAAATTTGCGCACACATTTTCACAGCCGGAACGAATTAACGCTTCGCCGTGTACGACTCGAGATTAAGCTCGAATACGCGAGTTTAATCGATGTTTTCGAGTTTCGAGTCGATTCGTGTGAACGCGTAACGCGATCTTCGGATTATCGCCTCGTTGTTCCACCAAATTTTCCATTTAACACTGCTTCTCCTCTTCTCTTCTTGCAGTTTCGTCGTTCGGTAAATTTTTCAATTCATCGATATCGATAATCGGTACGTTTTATGTACATTTTCGATGCGAACGTTTATCACAGGGAAAGCATTCGAACAAATGTAACCAACGATCATCGTTTACGTAATCGTGTACGCGATGCCCTATAAATTGGCACATGTATTTACAATCTGTACAATCCGTACAATATGTACAACCTGTCGCACAGCTGAGCGTTTTTCTTCGCGCACCGTTTCTTAACGCGTTACCAATCTTCTACGATTCTTTTTCAACAAATTGCAATTCTATTCGTCTAAACAACAAAATCTATTCAAAGGTGAATTTATTTTGATAGAATCGTTAAAAATAATAATTTGTTCCAAAGTTTAATCTTGCACGAAATATTTCAAACCATTATATTTTCTCAGAATGTCACTTGTACGTTGTATTCTGGATCAAACATTCTATGATCTGTAAACGGAGAAAGTCTCGACGTTTAATCTTCCGCATTTCTCCTCCTTCCTATCGTTTATTCTTTTTCCAAAGGGGCTTCGAGACCCGACGAATACGCCTCGTTTTCCATGTTTCTTATCCAAATTTCAACGCGTTTTATTCATTGATTATTTTATTTTTTCGCGTCATACGTGTTTCTGTCGACTTATGAAACGCAGAGAGAACACGTCTCACCGCTGTTCAACCGAAAACCGAAAGATGGCGTGCGATCGATTAAGAAATCGTACGAGGGTGTTGAAATCGATCGCAACCGTAACCAACGCAAGATGATACGCGTCCATAAAAAATTACAAATTACAATTCGCTAAAGCCCCGTGTTCCTAGGTCTCCGAACGGGTGAAATCGATCGAACTCGACAACCAGGCATTCCGCGTATATTATTCTATCGCCACGCTATCGTTGCTTCGTCGTAAACCACAGCGAATGGTGTTGCGTAAACCCGCACTAAATAGCACTCGATCGAAACGTGTATCGCTTTGGTTCGGTTTACGCCAACAACAACGATAACCGCAACAGTAACAGTAACAGTAACAGTAACAGTACAGTATAGTACAGTACAGTACAGTAACAGTAACACAGTGCGCGCGTGTGTACGATAGGCCAGTACAGCTGTAAAATGAAACGTGCTTTTAAATGGTTCCATACCATACTTACCCTAACGAAACGTGGCTTATGGGCATCGTCTTCGACGATATCTCCCGACACAATAGGAACGTTCATTGTTTCCTCTTTGCATTCTATCAACCACGTTACGCGTTACACGTTACACGTTACACGTTACACCTTTGAAAAGTGACAACGACGGCACGATTCGATCGATTGGGTAAACGTATTCGTGGTGCGTCTACGAATCAAAGACTGACTCGAGCGATTCAACAGAAATACGGATCGATTTGAGTAAAAAACGAGTATTCTAGTTACAGCGTCCATTGATCGTTCGGTCAAGATTTCACGTTGCAAGTACACGTTTCCCTTCTGAGTAACGAGACTGGATAAGATCGAGACACGAGCCATCGGTTCAAGATATTTCAACGTTTGAAATGTCGTTGAATGGCCAGACACTCCCGAACGCGTGCTCGCGTGCACGCGTGTCAGAGGCTCGACACGTTTCGATATACGTAAACGCACCGTCCCGATGTACCAAACAGTCGGGAACAACGGAACGATCGGTGCACTGGTAACGCTAAAACCTTGGAACCACGTCGTTCGCGCGTGTACCAGCCCGATGGCTGCACACTCGGTCACCAGATAGACGCGCGCGTGTGCCGAGAAAGGTATAGGATTTTCGCGTCGCACAAATGTGCACGACCTCGCCTGTTTGCTTGTTTGCTTGCCTACAGATGGATTCAACTACTCTCCCGCAACTGCACAGGTGTGCCAGTATAGGCGCGTGCGCGTGCGCGTGCGCGTGCACTCGATCGTTTGTGCGTACGTGAGCGCGCGATATATCGCATCGGTGTAACCGTTGCAAGGCTTCTCTCGTTCCTCCTTCGAACGACGTGTTCTAAGGACCGAGCAAACGCGATAGATACACCACGAGTAACCACGCCCAATCCGTATAGCCGTCGCGAATACTCCAATCGCCTCGATTCGATCGAAATCTTTCGTATTCAAACTATCTTGCAGTCGTCAACCTATTTCAAAGCGATCCTCCTCCTTCTCCTTCTTCTTCTTCTTCTTCTTCTTCTTCAAAAAGATAAAAAAAAAAAAAAAAAAAAAAAAAAATGATCGATACCGGTTACGCCAATGCGTCGATAGGTAGGCTCGCCGTACGAACCAGTCGGTGACACACATTTTGCAATCTTAATCGACTCATCGACTTAGCTAGGAAACACTATTGTTCGTCCAAAAGTGTTTCGTGCATCGTGAGTAATAATTAACTAACAGATAAGATTGTATTGATCGCAATGTATTGGTACTATCTAAATTCACATATTCACAGTATAGGTACAAATTGTCTTAGGGTTCGATGTTAATACATACAATATAAACAATCGACGTATTCGAGATTCGAAAAATAAATCGGTCATTCGTTAAGTTAACGTTGCGTCCATATCAATTGCCTCGAATTTGTTGTCAATGTTAGGGTACGGTTCGATTCGAATTCGATTCGATCCCATCGTATTGAGCAAAAGTTTCTCGACGATTCGTTGATTTGGCACGGTTTTATAAGGTTTCACGAATAAGGCAAAAATTCGATCACCGATACGTGTTCGCGCGATAATCGCCATGCTCGACGGTTCAGTCTGTGGACAAACGTTAAAGAAAAGAAGCCGTATGTACAACGTGACTGCACAGAGTGTTCCAACGCGACGAGCAACATCAGCTTTACGGGTGTAGACGTACGAATATTTGCATTCCATTGTATTTTGCAATCGTAAGATCTGCGCTTGGTATCGTGTCGGTTATCATCGGCATCAAACTCGAAGATCGATCAAAGTCTAATACACGATGTAATTAAATTATTTTTTTCGAACGTTCTCCTCACTGTTCCTCGAACCGCTCAATGTCACGCTGCACATTATATCGTATCATATTAGATTATAATTACAAAATTGTTACTCCAGATATAGGTATATCTGTCACAGTGAAAGGAAGACTTTTCCAGGTTAATTGTAATTCGTATACATCGAAGTTTGTTATTCCGCTGCAAACCGATAACGAACGCTTTTCGATCTATCTTTCTATCTTTCTATCTTTCTATCTTTCTATCTTTTTCTCTCTCTTTTTTTTTCTTTTTTTCCTTCTTTTTCCACCGATTCATCGTATATCGAGAAAACAAAAATATGATCCATCACAGATTCGAGTTTAGGACGGAAATAGACTATTCCATGGATTATGCCGAGCTTAAAAGTTCTCTGCAACAATGATCATTAGAAAAGGTATTACATATATCGAAAATAAACCCCTGTCTCTTCTCCTTCACGCTCGATCGATTTTATTTTCGTTCGTCAACACTTCTCGCAATTCACCAACGTATCGTACGCGATGATCATTCTCGATCATTATCGCGACACTGTACGCACGGAATCGTTGCGAGAAGAGCCGAATACGGATCTTACGCGTCGAAATACTTACGTCGAAAGTTCTCTTCCCAGTAAACCAGTTCCGACTAATCCTGTACGCGATCGACTTCTATTAAGTTGTGCTCTTCTCTCTGCTGTAAAACAGAAACATTTGCATCGTTTGTATCCCATTTTCGTATACTTTTATACAATATTCTAATTTGGTAGCTTCGTATTAAATGGGTGACTCGATTTCGATTAAATTATCTACTACGTGCGGTAGACTGGTTACCACTTAGCGAAAATAGTTTGTATACTGATCGATAGTGTAGAAAACTTTCTTTATTAATTTCAAAATTATGATGCTTACAACGAGTATGATTACAAGCGATCGATATACGTGTACGCGCACATGTTCGATGTTCATCTCCGTATAAAAATCACAGGATACAACACAGCCTATAGGTTTCTTTGTAAAAAAAGAAAAAGAAAAAAAAGAAGAAAAAAAAAAGAAAAAAAAAAAAAAAAANACTTAATTTACCCATAAACAAAAAATGAGAGGCGAAGAAGCAAAAAGAAAGAAAGAAGAAAGAAGAAGAAAGAAGCGTTGATAAAAAAAGGAAAAAAGAAAAAAGAAAAAAGAAAAAAAAACAATAATTGTCAAAATTAAAAAAGTTAAAAAAATGGAGTCATGTCTCGTCGTTGACATAAATTCAGTCTTGTCGTTGTATAAAAGATAGAATGATACAGATATAGTAAGTAACAAAGCAGTCGTAGCGTGGCGTTGTCGCGTCACGTTTTAAGGAACAACGACCAGGTCGGAAACATTTTATAAATCGTTTACCAAAATTTCCAAATCTTTCTTCGATATTTTCTTTTTACCGAAACTGTCTGTCCGTTTTGGGGAACGATGCATTCTGGATTAGTCGGGGACGCCGATACCGCATCGTTTGCGTGTGCAAACGTTGAACGAAACTCTAACGCGTTATTGGTGAATTGTGATCGGTGGAACCTATTATCCACGTTGCTCGTTCGCGACCCGAGAGTGTTGCTGCACCGATCCACTGGCAAAGTATACGCATTCGATTCGATTGGTTCTTGGATCAAAGTAGCGTTCAAAGATCGAACCGAACGTTTCGAAGTTGAAAGTCGACCCTTCGAACACCGTACGGACAGATCGTTTTGATTTTCGTCTCTCCAACGAGCGATATCATCGAAATTTCTCGTTCGAATCAATCTCAATGGAGCGGAAATGGTTTTGCCGAGTCTCGTCACGATAGTATCCATGGACTTTGAAACTTTATCGGATGCGGTATCGGACGCACGAGAAAAGGAACGATTCTCGATGGACGATGGAGACGGCAACGAGACGCTTCCGTTCGGTGGACTGCCAAAATAACCGAACGATTTCTGTGCTCTTCGACCACCTCCGGATCTCGAATGTCTCAATTTACGTCTCTTAACGGTACGACGTACGATACTGTTCCTCTTATGTCTTTTACTCACTATAACGCGCCTTCGTTTAACCGGACTAAGTTTCAGAGCTTCGCCAAACAAAGTGGTGTTGCAGAGGGAGGCCGATCGTAAGTTGGTACAGAGAGGATCGTTCGATATTCGAGATCCGATGGTCGCCGCGCGTTTTCTTAACTCGTCGATCACACGCTTATAGGAGGTGGTCGACGCACCGGACATGGCGTGTCGAACGACACTGGTCGATGAATCAGAGATTTCGTCGAAATTTCGAGGTATTCTTACACAAACGTCCCTTCTCGGAGTTTCTTCGAGCATCGATCGATCGAAACGTATCATTTTGTCCCCGATTTCGTTTTGTTTTTTTCTTTTGAACGAGCTAACTCTCGAGACAAATTTGTTTTGCTTGGGCGTTCTCGTAACGTGATCTAGCAACATGCGTTTACAGAGATGTTGATTCTCTTCCGGTGTTGTGTACTTTACGAGATTGAAATTTTCCGAAATCGTGGATCGATCACGTCCAACAGAAACAACTATTCGCGTGGCCACATTTTCATATGGTTTTGTCGTGCAACGCTCAACTTCTCCCGATTCGTACAGCTTAGCGAGCAATAACCTCTCCTTCTTCGTAAATTTCATCGAAGCGTACGCAGTCCTATAAAACTTACCACCAGCAGCGCGTGTTTGGCGTTTGCGTCGTTGATCCGGTCGACTAAACGCAGAACCAGTTTGAAGAGCCTCCATTAAGCTGTCCATAACACCTTCCTGAGTTTCGTGCGCGTTCATGTCAACGAGCGCTCGTTTCCGTGCTGCTCGTGCCGCTTTCTCCGCCTCTGCTTTTTCTCGCGCCTCTCTTGCTCTTCTCTGCTTTTCCTCGCCCTCTCTCAGCTTTATTATTTCCTTCTGAGCTTGCTGTAAAGACCGATACGAAAAGTGTGAAAAAACAAAAGAAAAAAAAAAAAGAAAAAAAAATAATAATCTCAACACCAGCCAAACTTTTCCTCAATTTCAATTTTAGTTCCTCTTTTAATTGCTCGTTTATATATTTACCATGAAATCGTCTTTGAACGTTTTTATATCACCAAAAAATTCTTCCATCGTGTACTTTTGCTTGTCGAAGGAAAAAAATTCGGATATTTCACTGTACAAGCTGTCCATATTTTTAAACATGTTCTGAAGAACTTCGTAAGATTCTCGAGCTTTCTTTGCAAACGGCTGTAAGATAATTGTACGATAATTAAGGAAAACGATGCCAACTGAACGATGTCAATGCCAATTTCAATCAACACCGAAACTAAGGGAACCGGCAATTACGTTCCCATAATTTAATAACCAAACGAACACAAAAAAGGATACACCCATGACATCGAGAAACAAATCCTCGTCGGACTGTGGAATTTTAGCATTCGATAAATCTTGCTCGAGGTTTCGAGTGTTGGAATCTATCTGTCGTAACGTTCTTTGAACATTTTCTAAAGAAACTCGACTCGCTCGGTCAACGTGCGCCAGTTCTTCCGGAAAACTAAGACATTCCGAGAACTTTTGTTCTATCGTGTCTACCAAATAATGCATCAGAGTTTGTTTGTTATCGATATCCTTGGTGCTGGTCAACTGAAAATCAATATCACCAAACGATATACGTGTATATGTCGTATGTGATGTATACATCTATGCGTGTGTCCAATTCGACGAGTCTGAACGAACCTTGGTTAAAAAACTGATTTCAAATCCGAAAGCTTGACCATTCTTCGATCCAGAATTCATATAATTACCGAGCAACAGGATCAATTCGAGAATTCTCGCGAACTTCTTGCTACCCTTGACTTCTTCGCAAGCCGCTGTGCTCGCCACTATGTCTGGTTTCACGTCTTGCACCAATTCATCGAATCGCAGCATGAAACTTAACGACCTCAATCTCGGCAGCAACCTCTTGATACTTGATATCTACGAAATACCGAATCACAATGATAATCTTGACAAACGTTGCCGTCTCGTTGATGAAAAATCGGCCGATCGAATATCTCGATTCTTCTCACCGTAATACAAAACTGTTCGGCTTCCGTCAAATCGTCGTACTGATCTTTGTAAAGTTGCAACTTGGAAAGTTGATCGGGTGGTGGTAAATACTGTATCAGTCCTTGAAGTATATTGTCCGAAACAACGGGTCCTTCGCACTTGAGTAAACAAGACTTCACCTCTTCGTACGGCACGTGCTTCAAAGTACCATTGAGAAGTATAAGAATGTTTTGCGCGGCTTTGCCGTCCAGAACTTTTAGGTCCTTCACTTTTTTCAACGGAGCCGACCTGTGCGAATACGAGAAGCGTTACGTTATCAAATATTTCCATCGGTGTTTCTTCCACTTTAATCAGATAATTATTAGAACCAGTTGGAATTACTTGTCCACGACATCGTCGATTTTCTTTCCACTCGGTTTTGATGCGAACTTTTGAGCCAAACCGTCCAGTATTTCAGAGCTGGCCAACGTATCCTCTTGCACTTTTGTCCAAAATGATTTCTCGGTAAGCTTATGCGGCATAATCTACAACACGTATCGCGTTATAGGTGAACGTTCTTGGAATATGTACACTTTGGAGAAGAAAGAGAGATAGATAGAGAGAGAGAGAGAGAGAGAGAGTGAGTGAGAGAAAGAAAAAAAAAAAAAAGAAAAAAATGACTAGCATGGAAAATTTTTGACTATTCACCGCTTTCCAGTTCGCTCTTTTCAACGGCGCATCAACTTCCCACTTCTTTTTCGGCTTTAATCCTAAAGGTAGTGGTTGAGGGGCTGCCGCGCTTACAGCAGACATAATTCCTGGCATCATCGGCGGAGGTGCCGGGCCTGATCCTGGCATTGGTGGAGGTATCGGTCCAAATTGCATACCGGGCATAGGCGGTGGTGGGGGTCCCATGAATCCAGGAAGCGGCGGTGGAGGTGGACGCGGACCACCAAAATTCGGCAACGGTGGCGGAGGCGGTGGTGGCGGTGGTGATGTTACTCCCGACCCGCTCCCGTTTGGAAGCGGAGGCGGCGGTGGTGGTGGAGGACCAACCATTCCAGCCAAACCCGGTAGAACTTTCTGTGCCGTGAATCATCAGGATAGAATTACAAGGTCGCGATCTTTGCAAATTTGAAACATGAATGCGTGATGCGCGTTTAATGGATTCAACAAGTTTAACGAGACACTAACCATATTTCCACCGGTTATGGATCTCCCCCCTCCTTGTTCCAACTCTCTAATCTTGTTTTCCGCGTGTTGAAGTTTTGCTTCCGCTTCTTGCCTGCTAGCTATGGCTTCTTCCAACTTTTGCGATACCTCGATCAATCGTCTCTCTTCCTCCGCCCGTGATTTTTCGATCAACGTATCGATCAACGGTTGGACATCGATTTGAAAGCGCTTGGTTGCGCTAAAATCTGGATCACAGCCTGAACGATGCAACACTATTTGCGACACACATTCCTCTATCAGTTTATAGTAGGCCGGCCTGTCGGAGAAATAAAAAATGATACCGATGCGTAAACAACGTAGGAGAACCGTGTTTTCGTTCGAGCCTTGTTGCCTTTTTCCTACCTCACCAAAGCATCGTCTCTAACGAATAAAAGATGTTGAAGTATCGATAAAAAATACGGTTCGGCGGATGTCTCCATCACCATGTTTTTAATAACGTCGAAACAATCGTTCACATCGTCCAATTCCAATCGGACGTGGTCAAATCTTTGTACAAATTCTTCGTAATCTTCCTCTTTGTGATCGTTAAAGATCTTTAGATGCCTAACCAGATCTTCGGACTCGTTTTTTTCCAACGTCTCTAAAATACCAGCTAGCCCAATTCGCATGATTTCGTTTCGCAAATGCAACCTAAAATCCAATTCTTCGGCCGAAGAGATGATGGAATTGATGAGTTGAAGGCATTCCACCTGTTGCAACAACAGTATAATAGAGTGCATTTTAGTGATCGTCGATGAAACAAACGATGGCTAAGCAAAAGGAAAAGGAGAATAAGGGTGAAACGTACCCTTAGATTTTCGTTCTTCTTATTCATAAGTCCCTGCACAATTGGTAAAAATCTTTCCCTCCCCTTAAATTCTCCGTTCATGGTGATCGCGTCCAAAACTTTTTTATGACTGTCGCTGGAAATAAGGCAAACCGCGCCAAGCAGCTTCACAGCCTCCGACATGACGGATGGTTTGGCCGGCTCCAACGATCTAGCTACGATGGTGAGTGCCTCGTGATGAGCTAACATCTCCTTTATACCAACCGTGTTGTTCATAATTGCCTTCAAACATCGGATGCATTCGTACTGTATACGCTCGTATCGGTTGTCACTGTTACAGGATATTAAAATATTGGTTCAGAGACTTAGAACTTGGCACAAAACGAACAAAATAACAAGTAAAGATAGTTGGGTCAAGCTGTTCAACTATTCGAAAAGATACGATTCGAATCGATAAATCGGGCAACAACCACGTTTCATGAAACAAATTTCGGTTGGCCATAAATTTTCGACTAGTCGATCAGCATTATTATACGGAACATGGCACAGGCAGAACATCATGCAATAGAAAATAGACTATAGACGAATTAATTGATAAAACGAAATCTATTCTTTAACGCTAATTACCGAAGCGCCGAGAAACAAACAAATATATATATATATATATTTCTAAAAGTAAATGTACATCCAAGAGATTCAATGTTTTTTGGTTAGATTCGTTGGAAGAATCTTAAACTCTGAAACTCTGAAACTTTCATAATCTTGCCTACAAACGTATGTATATCACGTACATATATTACATACAATGTACAATTTTTCAGTTTTTCGCACACATGCGTACACTGTAAGTTCGCACATGATTCTCTCTCTCTCTCTCTCTCTCTCTCTCTCTAACGTGTACCCATATTAATATCGAAAGCTAAGAGCGAAAAAGGAAACGATGCAAAAAATTCTAAATTGCTAATAAAATTAAAGCAAATAGTATATTTACGTAAATTACCTATCGTAATATATGAAGGCACTGGAATAGAACAACACGAACATTAGAGATTCTTAATCGGACAATATCGAATACCGATGCCATGACACGACGCAACGATTTTCTTTGTCGGGAATACTTACTTCCGATAGCATTCGTTGAGCGTAGCTAAAACCTGTTTCAATCCCTTGGTACCGAATTCTTGGACCCAACTCAGAGGATTGTTCGTCAATGCTATCCTCAATGATTCGATGCAGTTGTAAATTTTGTTCACGCTCAGGTCAGGTTGCGCTAAATACTGTATGTAATCTGCTGGTTTATCGAACTTTGACCTATTCTCCTGTATGCTACCTTTGTAATGCAAAACCAACATCTCCTTCTTTTTTGTTTCCGACTGTTGTCGCAAAGGTTCTTTCTTTTCTTCGGTCAAATTCATGTTGGCCTGTTTGGTAAAAAATTTAATCATCGTCAAGATTTACAGGATCCGTGTACCGATCGATCGAGAGATCAACAACAACTCACCAACATTTCTTCGAACTTGTCGTTCACCGTATCCTTGTCCATTTTTTCGATGATACAACGTTGCTGTTCGATTTCATTGAAATCATCGCCGGAATGAGGTCGGGGTATTGTATTATTTCCCGAACCACTTCTGACCCCACCTCCACGCCCGGTTTTTTTTGGTCGGCCAAACCATGTGTCCAGCTGAAACGAACGAATAAATGAATAAATGAATAAATAAATAAATAGTCAACCGCGAGAGATCGGATTGACATATCCATCTCCGTTCCAGTTATGTCTGACGTTATAACGCGGAAACATCGTACGCGGCCGACATTCCTGCTCGGTTTTTAATTCCTCGATCATTGAAATGCCGGCCTAACATTTCTTCGTCAATTATTTCCTTGCAACGCCAGTTTTGCCAGAATCATCGAAATCTTACCCAATCTGCGATCATCGGTCGAAAAGTTTAAAGTAACGAAAGAAGAGGTGTCTTCTTCTCGTTTATAACGGCAATGACGCGCTTCAACCGCGACCGGGCAATTCATCGAATCTTTTCTTTCCAAAAGATGAAAAATATGGATCTCTCTAACACGATTTCTTGATTTTCAAAACATTCACATTCCGATTCGACGTATTCGATGTTGTCGTTGTATCGATACAAATTGTCCCGAGTTCCAAAGGATTCGGTTAAAAAAGATTTTTCAACCGCATAAAGCTCGCTCTACAACTATCTTTCGAATGACAATCCGAGCGAAACGTAGTTTCGTTTCGTTTCATTTCAGCACAGTAATCATTCTGTACGACACGACACGACACGACACGACACGACACGACACGACACGACACGACACGTCTGTTTTGCGATGTTCGCTCAAGTCGGAACTAATTTGTACGAGCGTGTCTTTAATTCGAATGTAGACCGATAATGAATCGGAGAGGAAAACGTTTCTTCGCTAACGAGCGAATAGTGTCGAATCGTAAGGTAAAATCGAGGTAACGGCATCACTAGCGGCGAGTCATCGAACGGGCCGAAAGAAGGGAAGATCGGGATCGTGTTGGCTTGAACGGTACACGAGTAACGCGCTTGCGTACTCAACGCCGAGACTACCTAAGTTCGACCAAGTATCGTCGTCTCGTACCGGTCTTTACGGTGTTCACCAACGGAACGAGAGGAACGAGAAGAACCGTGAAGAACCGTTTCTCTTTCCCTAATCTTTCTACAGTTGGAAAGACTGTCGGAAACAACTTTAATTTCTTACGATCGTTTCATCCTTCATTTTCTTTCTTCTACGCTCAACCATTCCAAACATCATCTATTTCTCCTTACTTATAATCTTTCGTTTTTGCGATCCCGATAATCAGAGCCAACGATTGCCGCGTAAACGCGTAATTAATAGTCGAACACCGACAATCGACAACCCTTGGGAAAATAAGAGAGTGACCCATCACTTACCGTGACTCACATTTTACGTTTCATACATGCATACATACGTCACTGTCCTCGTCGTTCCAACGAGTACGTCATGGCCGTGAATAGCTCAAGGTTGCGGCAATTCGTATAAAAACATTGTCTCGAAATGATCCAAGCATTGGCCGTGTCACGCGTTCGAAAAAAATCTTACCTACGTGTCCTTTTTCGGTAGAGTTCCACTTTCAAAATGCACGATCGAACGCTAACCTTCGATCCAAACGTTTTTTAATGTCGTGTTTCGCGTACCTATTGCAACCTTTTTTCGATTCTGGTTATTGTTCAGCTTTGTTGTTTCACCGAAAAATGAAACAATGAAACGATGATTCGATGATAACTCTAAACATGCCAACCGAGAACGGTGTCGTCGGAGAAAAGAAAAGAGTTGGCCGCACCGATGAGATCAGTTGTGCGTACAGTCGATGATGTAATCCACTATGCTCAACAGCTGGCTGATTTCGTTCCAGTTTTCTCGAATCGCTTTTTATTCCTTTCGTTAACGTATTACGAGAAAGGAAGAAAAGAAGAAAAGAAGAAAAGAAGAAAAGAAGAAAAGAAAAAAGGCTAAATCGTTGCATCCCTGACAGCTCGTTACCTTGTCCTAATATTTTATATACGTATACGTATCTACGTCATGCATTACGCTTTTGAGAACACGTATGTAATCTTTTCCGTATGCCAACCAATTTACCTTGAACGATTCGTCGTGACTCGTATACAACATTTTATTTTACTTTATTTTACTTTATTTTATTTTATTTTATTTCCGACCTTATAATTATCCTACTCAAAAATATATTTGTTCTTACCTATTTACAATGACAAAATTAATTTCTTACGACAACATGTATCCTAGAAAAAACGAGTTACCTTCTTTCGTTATCTTCCCCTGGGAAGACCAACGTTTTTTTCCCTTATCGTGTTGTACCGCGAAAAAACCGATAAATATACGGCAGGAAATGTAACATACGTACATAGATGTACGTACACTGTATCACTGGCGGATAAACTTCGTATTTCAAATAGTTAAAGTTACGTTCGTTTCCAACGTATGTTCGGAAAAATTACTTTCAACTTGGCGAAACATCATCGCGCTTGTTCGATGATAGTTTTCTTTGACTCGCGATCTCGTGGATTAGGTGTTAAACGACTTTTTGCTCGATCCGATCATTTTTGTAAGTACGATTCAATTATGAAACCTATTACAGAGGCACCAGACTTGTTCTAGTTTATCTGATTATTCGAAAATTTTACGCAACCCTGTATCGCGAGCGAACACGTCTCGATACGAACGAAAAATAAAAAATATGCTCACTTTTCCATTTCCATTTCCATTTCCATTTCACTTTCCTTTTTGCATTTGTATTTATATTCCAATATCGACCGTATCGATTTCTACTTTTCACATATACTATACTTTGTAATTTACAGTTATAACTTTTAACGTTTAAATACTTACAAAACCTGCAGACGATTTGTCTTTTCTATTGGCCATAGCTCGATCTCCGCCAATTGTTACCTTCTATTATACATGTTTCTCCCCTGTAAAAAAAAAATTATACAAAATGATCTATAACCATACGTATATACGTACTTAAAAATTTCATTAATTTCTACTAATAACCTACGTATCGATAGCACGCGTGTATTCTCTTGGTAACTAACTATTCGTGCAACAATGCTATCGTTAATTTAAGCACGTTGGTGTTAAACTTATACGTCGCGTTGTTTTAAGCACGAGAAAAATCTAACAGGTGGTTTCAAAAACTATCCGTTACTTTATATACGACCGAAGCAATTCTTAAGTATTTTATATAATATTGTCGTATCGAACAGAAATTTAACAAACTTAAACCGTCTACCGATAAAAACTAAGTTCAATTTTTTATATATTTTCACCATTTTAAGAGACATTTTATAAGAATAACACAGAGAAAGTAAGCTATAGTATTACAATTATAAGAAAACAAAGTTTATAGTATAAAAATTGAACAAAGCAACGCGATAGAACAAACCGTACCAGTCTGTTCCGTTGAATCGATTTGGAAAGTAATATTACTTAATATTAGATATTTTGAAGAAAAGGACAACGCAACAGGGAAGTAGATAACTCTGAGTACTCGATTCGTAACTCAAATACAAGCGGCTATCTTTTTTCTTCTTCTTCTTCTTTTTTCCACAATTATTTTACTTACTTGATTCGGTTTAAAATTTTATTTTCCAAGACACAATTATAGTTCCCACAGATTCAGCGTTGTTTCCATACATTTGTAACGAAAAATAATTTAATAAATGTTAATCAGCAACGAAACTTAACAGTTTGCCACAGACCAAACAACAAGTATTTGTAATTTCTCGAGCAAAGTGAAATGACCTTTCCTAAGAAAAATATTCATTTCATCCGTTATGACAATGAAACACCTGCCAATACGAAACAACCTCCTAAGAAGAAGAATTTTCAAGTTATCGAGCAAAATTTTTACACTTTAACGCAAATAAATAATTGATTAGGGAAACACTGATACCGAATAACATCGACTAGGAAAAGAAAACCGTAGCATCGGTTAATATTCGTTAAACGAGTAGCCGTACCACAAGGAGTAGCACGAGAGAAACGTTGCTCGAACAACAGCGCCAATAAGAAACGAACAACGAATGTCACTCTTTCTCCATAAATGTATATGTCGGTATTATAGAATTTTTCTTACCACTATTTATCTGTGTCCATATTTATCGATACTTACCGATACTTTCTATACTTACGCATATTATTTTTGCACAATAAACGTGCAACACCTAATATATTAATTATGTAGTTCTTTCGTATTAACTATAATCGTATACGAAATAATATAAAATAACAAATTATGTAGAATGCAAAAAATTTATTGCACCATTTAAGAAAAATTATTTCGGTTCTACGCATACACATCGAGGGAAAATTATTTTCATCGATCGCATTAAAAATGTATTGTACAATACAAGGTTTCATTGAGATTCGTGTATCGAGTATATTGGAAGTATATTAGGTATAAACCGATACAAAGGTATCAACGTTTCAAGATTTTCTTTTTTAAAAGATAATCCATTGTGTATAAATACAGTAAACACAGTAAACACAATAAACACAATAAACACAATAAAAAATATCGACCGTATCGATTTCTACTTTTCACATATACTATACTTTGTAATTTACAGTTATAACTTTTAACGTTTAAATACTTACAAAACCTGCAGACGATTTGTCTTTTCTATTGGCCATAGCTCGATCTCCGCCAATTGTTACCTTCTATTATACATGTTTCTCCCCTGTAAAAAAAAAATTATACAAAATGATCTATAACCATACGTATATACGTACTTAAAAATTTCATTAATTTCTACTAATAACCTACGTATCGATAGCACGCGTGTATTCTCTTGGTAACTAACTATTCGTGCAACAATGCTATCGTTAATTTAAGCACGTTGGTGTTAAACTTATACGTCGCGTTGTTTTAAGCACGAGAAAAATCTAACAGGTGGTTTCAAAAACTATCCGTTACTTTATATACGACCGAAGCAATTCTTAAGTATTTTATATAATATTGTCGTATCGAACAGAAATTTAACAAACTTAAACCGTCTACCGATAAAAACTAAGTTCAATTTTTTATATATTTTCACCATTTTAAGAGACATTTTATAAGAATAACACAGAGAAAGTAAGCTATAGTATTACAATTATAAGAAAACAAAGTTTATAGTATAAAAATTGAACAAAGCAACGCGATAGAACAAACCGTACCAGTCTGTTCCGTTGAATCGATTTGGAAAGTAATATTACTTAATATTAGATATTTTGAAGAAAAGGACAACGCAACAGGGAAGTAGATAACTCTGAGTACTCGATTCGTAACTCAAATACAAGCGGCTATCTTTTTTCTTCTTCTTCTTCTTTTTTCCACAATTATTTTACTTACTTGATTCGGTTTAAAATTTTATTTTCCAAGACACAATTATAGTTCCCACAGATTCAGCGTTGTTTCCATACATTTGTAACGAAAAATAATTTAATAAATGTTAATCAGCAACGAAACTTAACAGTTTGCCACAGACCAAACAACAAGTATTTGTAATTTCTCGAGCAAAGTGAAATGACCTTTCCTAAGAAAAATATTCATTTCATCCGTTATGACAATGAAACACCTGCCAATACGAAACAACCTCCTAAGAAGAAGAATTTTCAAGTTATCGAGCAAAATTTTTACACTTTAACGCAAATAAATAATTGATTAGGGAAACACTGATACCGAATAACATCGACTAGGAAAAGAAAACCGTAGCATCGGTTAATATTCGTTAAACGAGTAGCCGTACCACAAGGAGTAGCACGAGAGAAACGTTGCTCGAACAACAGCGCCAATAAGAAACGAACAACGAATGTCACTCTTTCTCCATAAATGTATATGTCGGTATTATAGAATTTTTCTTACCACTATTTATCTGTGTCCATATTTATCGATACTTACCGATACTTTCTATACTTACGCATATTATTTTTGCACAATAAACGTGCAACACCTAATATATTAATTATGTAGTTCTTTCGTATTAACTATAATCGTATACGAAATAATATAAAATAACAAATTATGTAGAATGCAAAAAATTTATTGCACCATTTAAGAAAAATTATTTCGGTTCTACGCATACACATCGAGGGAAAATTATTTTCATCGATCGCATTAAAAATGTATTGTACAATACAAGGTTTCATTGAGATTCGTGTATCGAGTATATTGGAAGTATATTAGGTATAAACCGATACAAAGGTATCAACGTTTCAAGATTTTCTTTTTTAAAAGATAATCCATTGTGTATAAATACAGTAAACACAGTAAACACAATAAACACAATAAACACAATAAACACAATAAATAGAGCGTTATTATGAAAATATATCTTTAATGAAAGATGAAATGTTTTTCTTTTATGCATTTTCAATTTATTCGCTATTTATTCTAGTTTATTAAACGTTAAAATTTTTCTTCCTTCCAGTTTATTCCTATCCTTTTTCTTTTTCTTTTTCTTTTTCTTTTTCTTTTTCTTTTTCTTTTTCTTTTTCTTTTTCTTCTTGTAAAATTTCTTACTATACATACCTATATTTAGAAACACGCACTGTGAAAGAGAAAATTAGTTATTAATTCACACAACGATTCTGCCTACTCGTATTTAAATATTATGTACAAAAAATTACTTTCGTAGTTATTTTTAAGAAAATAACAGATAAATGTAACTACACAACTAATTCCCGTGCACACGCGACTCTATGTATATACATGAAACTACGCATATACGTTAATGGTACGTTGTTACTTATTATTAGTATCATTTTACAGTACGTACCCAATATTTTCTGCAGATGAATAGAACGTAAAGATATGTAGTCTGCAAAATTATATGTAAGGGATAACGCGAATTAAACTTCATCATACAATTTACTTTCAAAGATTAAAAAATTTGTACAGTCTCAACAAATATCTTTTATCCGAGAGTAAGGAATCGAAAGTGCTCACTTCAGCTCGGTATCGTTTGATATTTATTTTACAAATGATAAGTATGTATTTAGTTTCTTGAGAAATTTTTACTAGCCTCGGTTCGCAACGTAAATGATCATTCTCGAGTTTACACTACACTCGCATATCGTACCGAATTACAATGAAGATTGCAGACGAAACATTTTTTACCGAAATTATACTATTGAAAATGTAAAAGCTTGTAAAACTTAAGATCAATTCGGTTAGATATGGTAAAACATATTTAACGAAAGAAAGAAAAAGTAACTCACAAAGTCAGAGATTAGGAAAATCTTACGTTATAAAAGAAGGAAGTATTGGTGTTGGACCGCAATGTAACGGAATACACAGCTTTACCAATATACATTCGACGCGCGTACTTGCTAATTACAATTCAGAAATTCCGATTTGTCGATTTCACAGTTGCTACAGACATTGAAGTATAAGGCGATCCATCTTTTTTTTTTTTCTTTTTTTTTTATCATTTTTTTTTTCTTTTTTTTTTCACTTTTCTTTTTTTTTCTTTTTGTTGTTGTTGTTGTTGTTGTTGTTTTTTTTTTTTTTTTTTTTTTTCATTTTTTTTTCTTTTTTCTTTTTTTTTTTTTTTGTTGTTGTTGTTGTTGTTTTTTTTTTTTTTTTTTTTTTTCATTTTTTTTTCTTTTTTCTTTTTTTTTTTTTTTGTTGTTGTTGTTGTTGTTTTTTTTTTTTTTTTTTTTTTTCATTTTTTTTTCTTTTTTCTTTTTTTTTTTTTTTGTTGTTGTTGTTGTTGTTTTTTTTTTTTTTTTTTTTTTTCATTTTTTTTTCTTTTTTCTTTTTTTTTTTTTTTGTTGTTGTTGTTGTTGTTTTTTTTTTTTTTTTTTTTTTTCATTTTTTTTTCTTTTTTCTTTTTTTTTTTTTTTGTTGTTGTTGTTGTTGTTTTTTTTTTTTTTTTTTTTTTTCATTTTTTTTTCTTTTTTCTTTTTTTTTTTTTTTGTTGTTGTTGTTGTTGTTTTTTTTTTTTTTTTTTTTTTTCATTTTTTTTTCTTTTTTCTTTTTTTTTTTTTTTGTTGTTGTTGTTGTTGTTTTTTTTTTTTTTTTTTTTTTTTCTTTTTTTTTTATCATTTTTTTTTTCTTTTTTTTTTCACTTTTCTTTTTTTTTCTTTTTGTTGTTGTTGTTGTTGTTGTTGTTTTTTTTTTTTTCTTTTTTTTTGCAAAAATGACGTGACGCTATGTCGCGAAAGCGAAAAATAAATTTCTTTCGCATCCAATTACAAAATATATGAAGTCATTCATTCATCAGAGTCGCTCTATGTACAAGCTAAATGTACATAAGAATTTATAAATGTGTACTGCGATAAAAAGTAACCGTTTATACTGTGTACCAAAGGCCATGTCGTCGTATATTTTAAATCGCTTACCGCGTTCTCACTACTTGTCGCGATAACATTCGCGACAGTTTCCTATTAATACGATCACAAGGTAGGTACGCAACATTTTACTTGACAACAATTCT
Source organism: Ctenoplectra terminalis (assembly GCA_019453375.1). Taxonomy (NCBI): domain Eukaryota; kingdom Metazoa; phylum Arthropoda; class Insecta; order Hymenoptera; family Apidae; genus Ctenoplectra; species Ctenoplectra terminalis. The sequence continues at coordinate 39,770 of SMSQ01023408.1, forward strand.
ACTTTTAAAATACGCATCAAATAATTACGAATTTCTCGAACAAACGATGGATAACTCGAATTCGTTGGATTTGCCTGTTTCTGTAACGTTCATGCTATAATTATTATATCGATCCAGGTTTTCAATACGCTAATCGTTATATAAAAACATTGTGATATTCCTGCTATTGATATTGAAACTTATGTAATTGTTGCATATACGATTTCTGTACTTTTGACCGACCTTTTTAAAGATGCAACCGCAAACGCATCAACAATGCTGTTTTCGTATATAATTATTTTTGCGTAAATATTATTCTTATTCAATTAATCCTCTTTAGCGAACAACTGACTTTACAATAACATGTTCACGAATACGTTTTGTCATTTGTTTGGCAGAAACACACGAGTGTTGTGTATTGTGAAACAAAGCTAAGAAAATTATCCTCCTCCCCTTTCTGTCAAAAATGAGACACATACTCTATAAAGAAAACAAAATTTGTAACGACAAATTAAAATGAAAAAAAAAAAAAAAAACAGTAAAACAATGCGGAAGAGAAAAAAAGAAAATATTTTTTTAATACAAATGCGTTAATAACTGCAAATATTTGTTTTCATTTCTATTCTCATAAGAATATAGATTCAAATACGATAGATCAATCTCAATGACAAGCTTCAAACGAAACCCAGATAGTATATTATGTATCTTTGAGATCGTAGAACACTATGCATGCTACGACGCGTGTAAAAGTTACATCGCATACGTTTCTGTTCAATGATATCGATAAACTTATATTTTAGTATCCTGCCAAGTGCAACTAAAAATGAATCTTACAAAAACAAGAAGGGGAGAGGTGGACCACAGGGAAAAAGTACGAACAGAGGACATAGGAGATTAAGAGGCGTAGTTTATGCGCTGCTGAATATAATCAATACCTGTTTTACCTAGTAAACTTACGTTAAACGAAAATTTTAACATTTTGTAATATTTTGCAAGATGTCAAGCAAAGACGCGCTATTTTCATATGCTCCATATAACATTGCTGTGTTTTAAATAAACACAAAATGCACGAGTCTACTATGTGAAATACGGGTAGTGATTATACTAAATTATATAGTTATATGTAAGAAATATTCAATTAATCTTAACGATGTAACAGTATTAAAATATTTGCAATTCTCCTTCAGCATAATTTGTCGTTCGATCAATAATAATAAAAAGCAGGTTTTAATGAAATGCCAAAAAAAGAGGAAGAAAAAAAAAAAAAAAAAAAAAGTAATAACGTTCGACTATCGAGAAGGATTGGCATCGGTTAGTAAAACTTCTAAACTTGTATACCTCGCGCATTTTAAATGAGACACCCGGTTTAAATGCTGATTGAGCGTATTTGCAGCAATCGGTTGACAAGGTGCGACACAGGGTGGAGTTTCACCAATTATTTCAATGATGTTTGCTATGAAAGATGACCATTCCGAAGACAAAGAGTCATCCGTGGGATACAACTTTTCTGCTTGTTCAAACATCGAAGCAATTACAGATACACCGAACTAAACAGAAAAGCGTTCAAATATAAGACACTGGGGTGTAAAGAGCGGAGAAAAAAAAAAAAAAAAAAAAAAAAAAAGAAAAAAAAAAAAAAAAAAAAGTAAAAAAAAAAAAAAATAAAAAAAAAAAAAAAAAACAAAAAAAAAAAAAAAAAAAGAAAAAAAAAAAAAAAAAAAAGTAAAAAAAAAAAAAAATAAAAAAAAAAAAAAAAAACAAAAAAAAAAAAAAAAAAAGAAAAAAAAAAAAAAAAAAAAGTAAAAAAAAAAAAAAATAAAAAAAAAAAAAAAAAACAAAAAAAAAAAAAAAAAAAGAAAAAAAAAAAAAAAAAAAAGTAAAAAAAAAAAAAAATAAAAAAAAAAAAAAAAAACAAAAAAAAAAAAAAAAAAAGAAAAAAAAAAAAAAAAAAAAGTAAAAAAAAAAAAAAATAAAAAAAAAAAAAAAAAACAAAAAAAAAAAAAAAAAAAGAAAAAAAAAAAAAAAAAAAAGTAAAAAAAAAAAAAAATAAAAAAAAAAAAAAAAAACAAAAAAAAAAAAAAAAAAAGAAAAAAAAAAAAAAAAAAAAAAAAAAAGAAAAAAAAAAAAAGAAAAAAGTTAAACAATTAAAACGTTGAACAGTAAAATTAAAAACCAACCTTATTTGTAAGAGCAAAAGCTAAACTGTTGTTCTTGATTGGTTGATTAGCAGAATCGGACAGCGATCGAGCTAGTCGAAGTATCGTATCAAATTCTTGTATGGTATTGAACCAACGTTGAAATTCCGAATGCAGCCTTATCAACAGGTGAGAATCTCTACGACCTATTATAGCTAATCCTCGGAATATCGCGGTCCACAATTCTTCTAATTGATTACGATATTCTGTTGCATTCAAGTATGGCAAGAACCTCAATAACAGCGTCTGCGATAGAGAATAATAATCGAACAATCGAGACATATTATTTTTTTTTCTCTTTCTCTTGCTTTTAAGTTTTAGGTTTTAGGTTTTAGACTTTCTCCCCATCCCAACGTTAAGAATTTAAAAATACTGTATTTTAATTCTAATTCACTTACCTTTCCTTTTCGGATGCTTAGCATGCTCGCTAATTTATCGTCTTGTATTAATTGAAAAAGAGCCGAAAACATCATACTTATTAAATCGGGGCTAGTTTTTTTAACGTTGTTCGCTTCCTTCTCTCCTTCCTGGTTTTGCTGTTGTTCGTTAAGCAAAGCCAAAGGATTGTGCAAATCTTCAAGTTTTAATTGGATTATATATAACTGGAAATATCATTTTTCAGATAACAATTAAACACTCCGATCCAACGTTTTGTTACTTAGAATGATACGAGAAAATACTAATACCCTTTCAATTTCAAGCAACAACTGTCTCGTTCGTTTTGTGTCTTTTTGTTGTATTTGCGTAGCTAATTGAGGATCACTGTTTGGTACAACATCCATATCAATGACCTTGCGTGGTGCTGTTACACTGGCGAATTGCAATTTTCCCAAAGAATTTTCAAACTGTGCCGGTATATATATGGGCCTTGAAAGTACATGATGCGATTGTTCCCGATCTCTGAAAATAAATCCAATAGCAATGCCAATGAGGCAAAAAATAAATAAATAAATAAATAAATAAATAATAATAATGAAAAAAAAAGTTAACCTGGAATCTCTGTGGTAGCTATTATTATTGTTATTGTTGTGTTGCTTTTTGTCTTTTTGCTCTTGATTTATACTTTGTTTGTTTCTTTTATCACAAAAAACGATGTAATAATAGTCGTCAACGTATGGCTCGTTTGTGTTTAATTGCAATAATTGGATATTAATTAACCACTGTTTCTCTCGACTACTCATGAGACCGGCATATTCATCGTATTCTCCTGAACCGGTTATTCCGTTTATTCCTTGACAGTGATGATGATAATAATAGTGTCGCTGATTATTGCGATCATGGTTACGATGATGTTGATTATTTTTAAAAAAAGGTTGATGATTTCCTTGTTGTTCCCCATGAAGAAAAGCCCTATTTTGATTTCTTTGATTGCTAGAGTGCGAAAAAGAATGTTGTTGCTGCTGGTGACCAGTCTGACTATTTGAGAAAGGAGGTATCATGCCATGGTCTGCTCGTAGAAACGGAGGAGGACATAAATTCGAATGCGTTGGTTGCTGAAAATAATTGTTCGATTTTAATAAAACATGTAATATTCCATTTTAAATATTTGCGCGTAATCAACTTTTAAGTAATCGATGAAACTTACAGGAAAATTATTACAAAACGAACTATGAATAGGCTGTCTCTGTGCGGTGTGCGGCAACATCAAGTGTGCCGCTAAGGGATATCTCAGTACATTTCCAGCTTGATCTGTGGTAATAATTGTTTTGATCTTACAAGAAAACTATACGCGCGCGTGCACGTGTGTGTATTTCCTTTATATATCACGATCATTGTCAACGTATGATCATTGTAAAATGTACTTACTGGATAGCAGTCTAGGGTGTTGTAGAAATTGAGGATGCGGAAATCTCATATTTGGTGGTAAAACAACAGAATGCGGAGGTGGTATACCCAAGCCCGACGGGAAGCGCGGTGGAACAGACAAAGACTCAAATAGTTGTTGTTGTTGTTGTTGTTGTTGTTGTTGTTGTTGTTGCTGTTGCTGTTGCTGCTGCTGCTGCTGCTGCTGCTGCTGCTGCTGCTGTTGGTGATGGTGGTGGTAGTGGTGTTGCGTTTGAATAGGTTTACTCAGTCCTGGTGGTGGCCTGTTTGCAATCAGACCTTTCTCCAATTCCTCGACGGTGCAAACATTTGTTAAAGCCGATGGTAAGGATAAAGGTGGTCGAGGTTTTGGAAGGGATAAGTTAGAAGGACTATCCCATACTCCAGGACGTGGAACGATACCTTCCTTCTCGTCTAACACCAAATGTGATAAATTATCTTCGATATCTATATTAACACCATTCTGTAACAATTATTACAATTATTGTTATTACATAAGCTTAGCCATTTACGGTTACACATAATTTTTTTCACAAGAAAGGTATAATATTTTGATAACTTTACTTTTTTGCCTAAAGTATTCTGATGATGGGGACGACTGGATTCCGTAATCTCTGCAAGTTTTTCATGGTCCTTTTCCCAATCGCCAATAGTGGCTTCGGAACCAAAAGTTTCATCGTTTAGAGCATCGTATTCTTCCTCCTCTCCAATATCATCGTCCAAATCATTTAAACAGCTATTCTATAAAATGATACGAACCAAAATAAGGAAAGAAGAGATATCATCGCAGCAGCAACTTACTATTACTAAACGTTATTAAACAGTAATAGTTAGATACGATAAATGTACGCGAGCAACAGAAAATTATTCGACGATCGTTTGGTCTATTAATTTTGTTGAAACGATACGCAGACGAATCGACTCGGAGAAAATTAAAGTTAAAGAAACTAAAGAAGGAAAAAAAACGAGGGTAACGATGATAACGACGATAATAATTAGGACGGAGGTAGCAGTGTTAATGACCTTTAAAGGTATCAGGACATTGGGGAGGTTATGCGATGTACCTCCATAACGACTCGAAGAAGTAATGGTACGTACTGGGTATTTTAGAAATAATATATGCACGAAGAAAGAACAGACGAGCGTGGGGTATTGGAAAATTGTTAAACAGGTTTCCCCGATTCGTACAGTAGAAATAAATGATTACTTATCGACGGATTACGCGAAAGCTCTTTAATTCTTTGGTCTCTGATGAAACCACGACGCGACTCTTCGTCAAAATCGTGTAAAATCTTGTACTTTTGCCGTGCTGTTTTCCACTGGTTTCAAACAGAGTTGAAAATGAAAGGTACCTTCAATAGGAACAAGTTTACTTACTGGACTGGACATACCAAAATCGAAATAGCAGTCTTCCATTTCTCGAAATTAAATGTGCAAAATGACATGTTCCGACTAAACGTCAAGCGATACGAAAAGCATCAGCTGGCATGGCGGTCGTGCGGTGTAAATTCACAACTGTATTCTAGATGTCGCGGCTGTTTCTAGAAAATTTATAGGGTATTTAGGACATCACATTTTGAAAGTTCAACTATAATTTGGTGAAAAAATTGGATCGATTAAAAAAAAAAAAAATGGATGAAAAATTTTGTTTCCGTGCATGAATGTTTAAATTTAGGTAAAACTAATAATCACTTTGGTGAGCTTTTCTCCATCGTCAAACTACATACAGGGTGATTTCCTCGCTGGTTGATCGAAAGGCAGTGAGTGTCGTTGATCACATCGAAGCGATTGATTCGATCGCGTTCAATATTCGTAAAGAAGAATGGAAAGAATAGAAAACTGTTGAAGTAGGACATATCTATATTGCTTAAAATTGGTATTTGAAATTATAAAAAATTTTGAAATATGTAAGTTACATTAGAATTTTCTAAGTAGGGTATGCATTAGAGTAAGCTTTCGGTTCTCTATACATATATTTTTGGTCTTCTTCAATAACAAACCGGCATTGATTTTTACGTCGAATTTCTGCGTCGAATATGTAAACAATTGTTAAAATTAGCGCGATTCATAGAGCTGTAACGCGATTGGCGTCGATTCAACCGTCCCGCCGAAACGTAGGCTCGCGATAAAAATTTGTCCGCCAAAATATATGAAATTGTTCGCCCTCTATTTCCGGCGCGAGTGAGTGGGTGATTTTCGAAGAATAGAAAAAATTCGCAAAGTTAAGCGTTCGGAAAGGAATTGTTATTATTATTATAAAAATTTGTCGAGTATTATTTGTTTCGTTTATTCGCGCGATACATCGTTGCGGGGCGTCATATTAAAACGCGGTGTGTAAAAAAAGCGTTAAACACGCAGTAAGTGTTATTCGAAGAAGAAAAAAATCTTACCTTCGTTGCTCGAGGTTCGAGTGATCCGAGACGCTACAGAATGAAACTAGTTGGGAAAAATGAAGTTTCAGAGAAATCGAAATATCTTGAGTTTTGAATGAAATTTATTTGGAACGAACTACTCGAAGCTGAAATATAAAACTTAAAGTTCGTTACCATTGAACTTCTAATAAAGAAGGTTAGGGATGTAGGTAAGAATTGTAACGATTGAAAAAAGGCGAATGAACCGAATGTGCATTTTTATTGCCATTAAATTATTTCGAATCGTGCTAGTGTTGTTTGCATTTCTTCATTCTAATTTATTCGTAATGTAATCGTAATGTAACCGTAATGTAACCGTAATGTAATCGTAAAGTAATGAGTGATCCACGCGTTAAATAACATTAATTTCTAATCGTTTAATTGGCAGATTGGGCAAGCTCGATATCGCTTATATCCCGAGAACTTTGAATAGAGTAGAGTAAGGTGTAAGTAGTACATATCTACTTATGTGTGATCGCATCAGGTTCGGGATATAAACGCGTGCGCTCGCGTTCGTGTGAAACGTTGTCATCGAACAGCGCTTGTTAACGAGCTCGAGAAGAGAATGGTATGTAGATTGAATAAATATCGCTCGGTTTAGACGCTGCTGGTAGCGTGACAGTCATCGAGCGTGGCTAGACTGCTGGCTCTCAACGATGCCAGACTTAAGGAACTGTGATTCAAAGTATTCATGCCGTGAGGATCCTCGCAATGCAGGTACAATCGTGAACTAACAGACTTGTGACAGTCGGGGCAGAGACGTTTCTTCTTCTTGTCGCGTCTCTTCAAGATGTCGTAGGCGCACCTATAAATCAGAGTTCCGTTGCAGGTCAGAGACGCGGTATGTATGTACCGTTTTAATTTTGTTTTACCTGGCATGTAATATGTGAGAGCAGGGCAGCGCTTCCAAGGAGTCGGGTTCGAGACCGAAAGGCTCGTTACAGCCACCGCATCGCAATTCCAAATCTTCTTCCATTGCCGCGGCTAATCTTTCGTGATGTGCCTTTTGTTCCTCGTCTCCGAGAGAACCGTAAATTCGTGAGAGCCTCGATCTCACGGTTCGTACCAGGAACTATGTTCCAGAGAAAGAGGGAAGGGTGAACCGGGGAACGGGTGGGAACGGGGAAAAAAGGAGGAGATTATCAAGGGATCAGTTAAGGGTAAAGCGAGAAGGTAAAGACGAAAGATCTCTTACCTTAGCACCGACCGATCCAGCCACTTCGAGTAGCCTTGTGTTGAATTCGAGAGGACGACAATTGCATATTTTGTGTTGAAGTCGCAGAGCTTCGAGACATCTCGCAGCACCGTCCATAGCTTCCATTTGACAGAGGCGATCTCCTGTCGCTGCCGCCGATCCCATCGCGCTCTCGTACTGTCGAAACGCTTTCTACGGCCGATCCGACACGCAACACGCGACTGGGTGTGTATTATATTTCTTAGGCAGACGTTTCAAATACTTACGTTTATGTCAGACTTTTTCCTATAAATATCTCCCATTATTCGTATACTTCTGGCGTAACTAGCTTGATCTCCGGAAACGAGTGACAATCGCGTTGCTTCCTGCGACCAGTTGCCGATCAAAAGAAACAGTCTCCGGTACACGCGCAATAGCGGAAAGAAGACTACTGCCTACCGAACAATAATCGTGGGCGTCACCGAGTTCTCCCTTTTTCCGTAGTGCCGCGGCCATTTGAAGAAGAGCTGCTCTGTGATGTCGAGAGTTTAAGTCGCCCAACTGCAAACTTCTCGAGAGATCGTACGCTCTTGCCGCGTACCTAGCGCTCTTATCGGCATCGTGTAATCTGCAGAATAGCTCTGACAAACCCACGTATACCTGGGAAAATTCGAAACGTCAAGCAACGTCGTCGAGTTGTTTCCATTTCATTTGTTTCGAAACAATATAATTTTCCAAATATTAATCTCTAATTATTTACCTGCAATTCCAACGACGGGTCCTGAATCGAATGAGCTATTTTGTGGGCTCTCTGAAAAGCTTCCAACGCTTTGCAAAATCCTGCCAATTCGAGGTGAACTCTGCCTACGGTGAGATGAACCAATCCAGCGGTCGCACACTGATCGCATTCGTTGTATAAACTGCGAGGTAACGTACAGAACATCGTTGGTATCGTCGACCAGTCGAATCGATCGATGATGCAAAACTCGAAAATTGAAAAATATTTTTATCCGCAACACCCGGTGGGCTGTGTGTGTACCGTTTACCAATCGAACGTAGGTATATCGTAGGTATATACCCTGTGTCCTCAGAGAGTACCTACCTAGGTGTATCGAGAAGAAAATAGATAATACCTGTGCCTGGCATAGTCCAAGGCTCTGTCGAGTGCGCCTAATCTTTCGTGCGCTCTTGCCAAATTTAAGTATGCCTCCGCCCGCATGTTCGGTGAATCCAGCTCCTCCGAAATGCACAACTGTTTATGTCCAAAATCGATGCTATCCCTAGAAGAGGATACTAATTCTTGGAGGTTACGTTTTCGAGGAGAAATCGAGGGAAACGAGAAACAGGATGGAAAGGAAGAGGGAAAAGACGATGAAACAAAAGTGTCTACCGAAGACGTCTGTTCTACAGAGGAGAATCAGTCGATCGGTCGATTTTCCCTATCTTCCGTATCTTCCGTATCTTCCGTCTCGCTTCCACGGAAACCAGCAACAACGGTTTGCTACCGTGTCGATGATTTTCCCGTTTCCCTCTTTCCGATTCGATCTTTGAATACCTGTACTTTCCCCAATCCATATAAGCTTGGTACAAGTAACCGAGAAGAGCAAATTTATCTTCCCGTTGTCTGATATTCTTCAAAGCACCTCTCCATTTTCGAACCGCAGCTTGTTGTTTATGAGCGCGATACAGTTTCAAGCCTTGTTCCACCTGAAGCAAACGAAATCGTGACCGCGTGGTTGCTACTGGTTGGTTTAATTTTGAAATTAGGACTGTTAGGCAAGTGCACGCGGCTGAAAATGAAATTGTTGGCGTCACGCGTTCCACGGCGATTAACACCGCGCGCGCGTCGCTAAACCAAAGCGATGGAGAAGGTCGTATCGATTCGGCCTTGAACTTTCTCCACCGATGGTTTAAGATCCGACGATCCCGAGTAACGTAAATAGCGCGGTTCGACCTCGTAGGTATACAATACCGAAGGGCGCAAAGCGATCGAGCTACGACGCGATAACGCGTAAACGAGCGTCGAACATCGTCGACGTTTAAGCGCCATTTTCCGATCAACCGGAAACCATTTTCTATCACCTTTCCTTTCATCTTACCCTCTCACTTCCTTATTTTCTATACTCTGCATACTTTACATCGATCGCTTGCGCGTGGTCCAACGTCCGTCGTATCGGTTACACGCGAAAATACGCGAAAATACGCGAAAATACGAGCAAATACAAATTGATCGGACAGCTAGCGCGACACGCGACACGCGACACGCGACACGCGACACGCGATCAGCGTCAGAGGGGAACGGAAGGGTCGTCGAGATGACGAATAGCGATAAAAAACGGATGGCCTTGGTAGGAAATGTTGTGCAAGATTTTACCCGTCTTCGAGCCATATGCTGGTCCAAGCGACGTCTGCAGCCTATCAGACATTCCCACAAACCAGAGCCGGACCTACCGTTCTGGTAATGACCGTTTCTGTTCGAATTCTGATGCCGATAATCCTCCTCGGTGAATTCGCACACGTCCAGCGGATGCCGGGATCCGTCTGGACTACCCAGCAGGGCGGTAGCGGATAATTGATGACTGGCCGGTCCGCTGTAAACGGCGAAAAACGATTCGTTCGATCAGGGACCCAAGATTACGACTTTAGTTATCTTTTTCGCCTCGTCAACGCCAGTCTCTACGTCTCGGATCAACGCGGCCCGTTCCGACCCACCGATTATTCTCGTTCCTCCATTACCAGGACCGTATGTGCCGATGCCAACGAATCCTTATCGTATAGGATTTTTTTATTATTATATCTACGCTCTGTTCACGTGGCAACGGCGGTAACGTCACCACCGTGCATCACCATCTCCCTATCTACACCACAATTCCGTTTCCTGACTCGAGACGAACGACCTGTGAGCTGGTCACCGTGGGCGAGGCACCTGTGACCTCTTTTCCTGACCTATATACGAAGTTGCCGAGCACCGCGGCTACGCGGCATCGCGGCATCGCGGCATCGCGGCATCGCGGCATCGCGACAATTGCCCCTCCCGTCCCATTTCCTTCCGCGTTTCAACTTTCCTAGGAGCCGAAAGGCATTTCGATTGGCCAAACGAACCGAATCCGAATCGACGGAACCGTTATTTCATTTATGCGTATACGGTATCTCAATTTCTCTTTCGCTGTTCCAATTTATTTTTCCTCCAAGAGTCGATACTTGCCCGAGGTAATCTCTCGAAGAGATAGATTCCCATGACATGATTGCGTTTGCTTTTCCTCTTTACTTTGTCTTCCGGTATGCGTGTTCCGATACTGCTGCAAGCGCATATCGATTCGGTGCGGCTCGATCTCAACTTCCCTCGTCGGCGGCAGCATTGCCTCTACAACGCTTGTGAGACGTTGTCTCGAAACGACACATATCCCTCTCGTTACTTCGGTTCGACACTCGTACCATCGGCGTGGCTCGTTACCCCGACCCTTTCGATCTCCCGAGTCTAGTCGACTCTAGATCTCGATTCGAAGAAAAAGATAATGCGCGGCCGCGTTGTTAAACGTTGTCAGACGTGCCGCTAGAAATAAAGATCGCGACGAAAATCACATCCAGTTTATGGAATCGATGCGACGAGAGCGAGGAGACCGATCAAACAGAAAATAGTGCACCGTTTGAGGTAGCTTCTTTCAGCGACGCGGCAGTTAATTTTGTGTTTGGACAGAGTTCTTTTCAACGTCGACGGAGTAAATTACGTTCGCGTGATTGGGAAAAAAAAGAAAAAAAATAGTTTACGTTTTCGCGAATCTTTGTACTTGTGTTTAATTGAGCACTGTGCGAGAGAACCCGCAAACTTGTTTTCCGAGAATTTGTGGAAAATCTAGCGAACCCAGGAAGAGAAGCGGAAAAAAAAAACAAGTGAGACAAACAGGAGCAAGGGAAGACACGGGAAAGACGAGTAACCGGGACGGGTTCTCGGAACAACGAGGCAAGATGCAAGGAATCGATTATCAATCGATAAATTATCAAGGCTGCACGAGCTTATTTTCTTTTCCATTATTTTTGTACAATCCCAATGTCCGTCCCATTTTAATCGAGCGATATCTTTGAAAGTCACGATTTTCAAACTTTACCATATTTCGTCTCGTTCGTTTCGATTCGAGCGTTCGACGCTTCCTCTATCGATATATCTAATTATCATATAACGCGTAACATCCTATAATTTATGACATAATAACGAGACGTATAGACATTCGCGCACGCTGATGAGTTATTTTGTACGAGAAACGTGCGTGTGTCCGCCAGCGCGCGCCTCTCTATATCTGTATAATATCTATATGTTTATGTATATATGTATATGTATATGTATATGTATATGTATATGTATATGTATATGTATATGTATACGTATATAATATACGTAACAGCTATTTCCTTTTGAACACAATGGTACTAAAGCTGACACCAGGACACGACCGAACGTGTTCGGTCGTAACGCATCGCGTCGTTAACTCGTCCGTTTCATCGTTCGAGGATATCGGGTCGGTTGCTCGATTTCTAAGTCGATCTCGATCGACGACGCGTCCCTGTCGCGGCGAGGTCACGATCGATGTCGTATCCGTTCTAGAGCGTTTCTTCCTTTTCGTTACAATTCACCGCGTATTCTCCGTTTTCCGTCATTTCCAACTTCGCTTCAAAGCTATGGAAAAAAAAAGTCGGTTGAAAATTGAAACTGGAAAGGAAGGAACGGATGTAAAAATTTTCCGGCTGATCGTACGATTCGATAAGAAAGGGTTGCGCGTAGTATTCGATTGGTAGCGAAGGGTCGATCGCGTGGGTCCGATAACTAGCAGACAGCGTTTGGCGAATAAACGCGCTGATTCGACAACAATCTCTTCCTGTTTCGTGGCAAAAGAAAAGTAATAAGATAAAATAAGTTTCTAACACTCTCGGATTAAATCGTCGAACGATTCGAACGATTCGAACGATTCGAACGATTCGAACGATTCGAGAAGAAGGAGTCGATTCGGGCTTGTAACGGTAACGATGACGGTGACCGAGATTGGTTGAGAGGTTGCTGTTGGCAATGACTTCCAGCATCGATTCGAGACGGAAGAAAATTTAACTTTCGAATCTGCCATCCATTTCGTAGCGAACGATCGAGGACGTTTCAGATTTAAACGCGTGTTATGGCATTTCGCGTTCGTGGGTGGAACAAGAGCAACGATTTTATTCGCCGTAAGACTTTTCCACATGCCGCAGACCGATGGGTCGTCGAAGCGATCAAAGTGGCTCGGTGACACGACAGATCCGTCCTTGGAATATCCTTTCCGCGCGTTCTTTCAATTCTCTTCTTCCTTTCACTCGATAGCTCGCTACTTTGCTCCGTACTTTTCTACTCGGTGTTTCGCGTCGTAGAACGCCGAGCTTTATCTCCGATACACGAATGACACGAACGACACGAACGCCAAGAACGCCAAGAACGCCAAGAACGCCAAGAACGTCAAGAACGCCAAGAACGTCAAGAACGCCAAGAACTTGTGTCGCACGATGCAGCGACGAGGAGAAAGACGAAAACGCGGCCCAAGGGTTACGGACTGGGAACGGATCCGTGACTCGACCTAACCCGAACGTTGGTTAGATTGTCCCTTCTCTGCCCGGTGTACAGAGAACTTTACGATCGGCCGGTCTCGTCTCGTCTCGTCTCGTCTCGTTTCGTCTCGCGAAAATCAACCGGCAATGGTCGGGGTAGAACTGTCGCGCCCGAGCCGCAGCAGCCCGCAACACACGACCCGACCGATTCTCTCTTCTCCTTCCCAACCGTCTCTTACCCCTCGCAAAACCCCTCGCAACCCCTCCCAACTCCCCTATCGTCTCGTCACGACCCGTCCCGGTCGGTCCACCCTCCACCCGTTACCCCCAGATGCCCGATCCTCTCGTCCTCCCTTTACCGCTCTTCTACGCTTCCCTCTTCAACCTCGCCACCCTTGCTCTATGCTCTCGCTTTTCTCCTCCCCTCTTACCGCACCACTCTGCCACGTTTTACCTTACCTCTCCTATCTTCTCATCATTGCCATTCTCCCCGACCCCTTTCCTATTCTGCCCTGTTTCCCTTCCCGTATACGGCCATACACACGACCAGAGCGTGGGTGGGTTGGTGCGCGCGCGAGAATCTCTTCCGTATCCGGCTACAGCCCATCCCTACCGCTACACCTATACACGCGTGCATATTCTTCTACCCCCGTTCCAGCTGCCAACCATTCTAATTCAATTTTCCTTTCTATTTTCTATCCTCTGCCGAGCCGAGCCCTTTAGATTCGCCGCGTCGCGAGTCGACTCCTGGCAATCCCCGTTCAAACCAACCGATTGTTTGTCCAACGAGGACAAGCATCCTCGTATCGAGATGATCGCGACCGATCCAATCCAAATGGGGTTGGGAAAACGAAACGAGACGCGCGCGTCAAACATCCGACTTGGCCCGTGTTTCCATAAAAATGGGCGAGGCATTGCCCTTTCGTGAACTTTCAGCTTTGGTGGATGAGGTATCCCAGCCAACCGAATCCTGAAAGGAGAAGAGAGTGACCCGTTTTTCGTCTCTCTTCACCGATCCGAACCGTTCGCCTTGCGCGATTCTCTCTCTTCGTTTTCGACACGATCCCGCCCGAGTCGTTCCGAGATTTCACGAGAACCGTGCCGTTTACGGGGGTGCGATACACCACCCACCCCTACTACGTGTCAAACTTTCTCTCAACGCTTACGTATTCTCTTCGCTGGCTCCGATACGCGCTTGATACGCGCTTCATTCGTATCGCTTTGCGAAAATTGGCAAAAATTGGGTGCAACTGCAACTGCAACTGCAACTGCAACTGCAACTGCTACTTTTCGTCGCTGTCTTATCGACCGAAACATCGTTTTCGATCAATTTCTCGGTCGACGCGATCATTCGTCGATCGAACGGATGGAGCCCCGAAAACCCTTTCGACTTTCAATTAATTTCGCGTTTCACGATCAGGGTCCAGATGCTAGGAAATGCCGTTACACTGCTTCGCGCGTCTACTCCTTCCTCGATATTATATCACTATGTAGGTAAAGAGGTTATCGGTTCAGGGTTGATCTTAGCCATTCCAACGATCCAACTATGTAGCGTGTTTTGAGTTGGTTCGATAGTAAATACTTGCGCGCGATTCGATCGCGATGAAGAATCTCTTTTTCAAGAGAGAACGGTGATGGTAATCGGTTCGTAGTTCCTAGTTTGACGCGTGGATGAAATCGGACGGAAAATGGAAAGATTGGAAAGGTGGTATCGTTGGCTAAGCCACACCCCAAACGACAAGATTTGACCAGGCATCGAGTTTGAGTAGGGAAAGAGAAGAGGCGGAACGATGGTTGATCGGAGAGAATTTGTACGGTCTCTAATTGGTCGGTTTCTCGTCAAAAATAATCCATCTGGGTGGAACCAGCCGCTAAACGGAGCTCGTAAAGTATTTGAACGGTGTTGGCTAGACGTACGTGTTTCGTCTGGCAAGGAACGTGGTCGCATGCGCGAGAGCGAGCATAAGCGTGAACACGAACGCAAGTCTAACCGTTGACGATCGACAACGAAAGCGGTCCGAATTCGCGCTCCTTTCAGGGCCACGCAATCTTCTCTAAGACTTCGCATCGATCTCTGACTCAAAGTTCGGAACTTATCTCAAATTTTTGGCCAACCATTATCGATTATCGTCGCGAATACCGTGCATCGATCCGATTGCTGTTTCTTTTTCAAACTTCAACTACCCGATCGGTCGATTGGTTGATCGAATCTGTAAACCGGTAAATCGATAAATCGATCGCAGCTGTGAACGGAAACGCGAATCTTGCTCCCGTTGCTAGCCATGTTCGCGATGCTTTCGATCCCTTATCGCGACGCCTTGTGTTCGGCATGAGAATCGATCGAATCGCGAGCGGCGCAATCTTGTTTGGAAAACGTATTGGTCGCGTAAGCATCGAGACGTGCCTCGAAGATCGCTATTTCTTTCGGTTCCGCGTAAAAGAAGAAGGTTCCGAAAAAAAGGAGGAGGAGGTAGGAGAAAAAGAAGAAGAAGAAGAAGAAGAAGAAGAAGAAGAAGAAGAAGAAGAAGAAGAACGGAAAAGAACACGCGTAGAAAAGTTTTGTTTTGGCCAGACTCGTGGAAAAAGATGACTCTTGTAACGAATACGTTATCTTATGCGTGTCAACCGTCCGGTAGATCGTCTTACGATATTTATCGGCAACACCATCTACAGCTTCGATATCATCATCATCATCATCATCATCATCATCATCATCGTTACTATCAACATCGGCATCATCATCACTATTACCATCATTACCACCGTCGGCGACGAGGCGTGTACGCGTCGATCGATTATTCGTCGATCGACTCTCCGCAAGGATACCTATCCGAGGGGACCGTGGACGAAGAAACGGGAAGGCAAATAATCGAAACGGCTGAGAACGTCTCTACCTTAGGATCATCGAGTTCACAGCGCTACCGGTACGATCGTCGTATTTCACGAGACATTCCACTATTTTCACGGTTTATATTTGAATCGTTGAATACACTCGTGTAGCGAAAACCGTCCTCTCCTCCCTCCTGCCGTCTTTCTAACTTTTTACTCGAGCCAGAAATCCAGTTCAAAATTGAAACGAAATTTCAAGTCGTAGCGTCGCTCGTAGTTATTCGGAGAATGGACGCGTCGATGGTTTTATCGCGCGTTAAACCATTTTCAGCTCGTATTTCGTATTCCGTTTAACTGTGGTTACCATCTTCAATCTGTCGTCGAATCGATGATGCTACGAGTTCCGCGTTGTCAACCACCTGGAACGATTCCAATCGGGAAAACCGTTCTTCGCGCGGCACGAGCCACCTCGTTCATCCACCGAAGTATCGTACCCCTTTTTCCTGATTTTCCGTTTCTCCGTTTCTCCGTTTCTTCGATTCTTTGATTCTTCGCTCGCGATACACGAGGGAAGATGGAGAGAAAGAAATGAAAGAAATGAAAGAAATGAAAGAAATGAAAGAAATGAAAAAAATGAAAGAAATGAAAGAAATGAAAGAAATAAAAGAAACGAAAGAAACGAAAGAAGGAAGAGTTGGAGGAAGTAAAGGAGGAAGGAAGGAAGGAAGGAAGAAAAGAAGGAAGGAAGTAATGAAAGAAGGAAGAAAGGAAGGAAGGAAGTAAAGAAGGAAAGAAAGAAGGAAGGAAGGAAGGAAGGAAGAAAGGAATGAAAGGAATGAAAGGAATGAAAGAAAGAAGTAAAAAAGGGTGGGAGGAGGGAGGGAGGGAGAAAGGATGAAAGGCAAGGAGGAAGAAAGAAAAAGAAGGTTGGAAAAAGTAAAAGTTTACCGTCCATCGATAGGTCGCGATCATCTCGGTGCGCGGTGGACTCGGACGACGCGTCGTCGGTCGCGTCGGTGGACGTTTCGGCCGATCTCGAGGCCGAGGAGAGCAACGAGGGTAACGAGTCGAACGAACCCAACGAATCCAACGAATCCAACGAATCCAACGAACTCAACGAACCGAACGAAAGGAGTAACGAGTCGAACGAGAACGAATCCAACGAGCACGTGCCACATCCTCACGTAGCTCTGGATAACGCCGTCTCGGAACACGGACCTCGTAGGTGTCTGCTTTGGGCTTGCAAAGCCTGTAAAAAGAAAACTGTAACCGTCGATCGCAGAAAAGCTGCTACTTTACGCGAAAGAAGACGATTGAGAAAGGTCAGTTCGAAACACTCGGATCGAGAATCAAATCATTCCCGTTTCCCGCAATTATTTCCTTTTTTTTCCTCTTTTCTTTTCCCGTGCTTACCGATATCAGTTCTGTCGTTCGACTCAACAACACGCGCCAATCGAATGCATTCGATTCTCTCCATTCCGATTCGTATCGCGACTAAAGCGATATACTCGCAGGATCGTCTCCCAACGAATTTCCCCTGTCTCTGTGTTTCAGGTGAACGAGGCTTTCGAGGTTTTAAAAAGGAGAACGAGCAGCAATCCGAATCAACGATTGCCAAAAGTGGAAATTCTTCGCAACGCGATCGAGTATATCGAAGGTCTAGAAGCGTTGTTACAAACCAACAGATCTTCTGTATCTCAAAATCTTGGTCCGAGCGAAAATACGTCGGTAAGTTTACCTCGTGTCAATAGCAGTAGCTCGATATCGAACAACGCGACAGAAACGTCAGGTATCCTGATCGATTTTCCATCATTCATCTTAAGATCGATGGAAAACGTGATGAACCATAAACAATTTTGCTAAACCGACCAAATCATTTTTCTCAAAATGAAACGAAACTGAACACGCGTAGGACACGTGTCTCTGATACGCTTGCTTTCCAATTATATTACATCTTTTTATCCAAACATTCCCAATTGTGAACCAGTTGTCCGTGCCTAACCTCTTCTCGTACATCTACCATTGTATTTACTATTCACCGATCGGCAAGGAGTGATTGGGTTGTGCGAAACGATGCACGATGAATAACGAACAATCGCAAAACGTAGCGAAACAAAAAGTAGTGCGAAAAGAAATTGGACGGAAGAATCCGGCCGGTTGGGCGTGAAGGGCACCAACTACCTCGGCCCGTCGCACAGTCTTCCAGAGAATGAGAGAGAATGAGAGAGAATGAGAGAGAATGAGGGAGAATGAGGGAGAATGAGAGAGAATGAGAGAGAGAGAGAGAGAGAAAAAGACGCACTACATAGCAAGCCAGCTACTTTGGGATTCTTCTCGGGGGATTATACAATGAAATATATTTCCCTGGTGTTTCGTGCAAAGCAGTCTGCTCGTATCCTCGCTAAATATAAGCTCGATGCTGTATACATCGATTCGTGCCACGTTAGTACGCGCTTTTCTTCGTTACTAAACGAAACTTCGTTACCTCGTATTCGATACGAGATGGCCCGTTTCTTCTGCTAACAAATCTTTAACGTTTAAAAATCTTATTTTATTTTCATCTTGCAACAAATTAAAGAGAGCAGGAAACCGATATATATATATATATATATAAATAGAGAAACGAATAAATTGATAGAAAAAAGAAAATAATAAATAAATAAATAAATAAATAGAGAAAGAGAGAGGGTGTGTGTCTGTGTGTGTGTGTGTGTGTGAGAGAGAGAGAGGGGGGGGAGAGAGAGAGTGAACAGAGAGGTGGCAAGCGAAAGAATCAACGATCCTCGACGCTTTTGGACGTTCGACGAGCAACAAAGAGATAAACTCCTCGGTTTATATGCTTGAGAGATTCTACTCTGAAAGAAGAGTACTACTTGTATCGACCTCCGGCATCGAGGACGCGAGCTATCTTTCAGAGCAAACATCGCGCTTATTTAAAGCTGCCGTTTTAGTCGCGACCATGAGGCGGTTAACGTATCCTACTTTACGATAAAACCTTCTCGATTTTGCTTCGTATACCATTCCGTCGTGCATCGTGTCCCGTTTCGTTCCGCTGATATTAAAAAACAAAAAAAAAACAAAAATCGTAGCCAGCTTCTCATTCGTTGTCCGACCTCGTACCGTCGATCGTTGCGATTGAAAATCAAAACATCGATCAAACTTTACGTTGTGCAATCGTACGATCAATATTTAATTAGCTTGTTCGTTTTTGCTTCTATTCTTCTTCTTCATCTTCTTCTTGTTGTTGTTGTTGTTGTTGTTGTTGTTGTTGTTGTTGTTGTTGTTGTTGTTGTTGTTGTTGTTGTTGTTGTTGTTGTTGTTGTTGTTGTTGTTGTTGTTGTTGTTGTTGTTGTTGTTGTTGTTGTTGTTGTTATTGTTATAATTATAATTACTGTGACATTTCTTCCATTAATCAGAGTGGATAAAAAAAAAAAGAAATAAAAAATAGAAGAAAAAAAATCTTCTAAATATGATTGTTTCAACGATGTTGAACCACGTGCGAGCGCATGCGTTCTTTCTTTCGAAGAAATGTATCTTTGTACGGAGTACACCGAGCGTTGTCGGTGCTAGTTTTTCGTAACAAGTTGCGAACGTGCGTGGATGAACACAGGCACGATACCAAGCGGGGAACAGTATGGCGAGGAACTGCTTTTACTCCGAGAATAGTTGGCCGCGACACCACATATAGATGCGCCGAAACAAATAAAGGAATCTGAAACGAATAAAATGTATTTGAGATATTAAGCGATTGGTAAAGAATGGAAGAATGAATGGAGAGAAAGAATGATTCCTTTTCATCGATGCCTTTTATCAGTCATCGGTACCTGTGTCATCCATGTTTCCACGAATCTTTGAATCTTTGAATCTTTGAATCTTTGAATCTTTGAATCTTTGAATCTTCTCCTCTAGGTATTCCTCACACGCCCTTCCAACTTTCTTCGATTCCTTTCGTAGTTACTCTAAGCTTCTCCCTAGGTCAGTGGCTGCAAGCTACGACCCTTCCAGTTGCAGCGCATGGTCGTGGTAGGCGACGCGATGGGACCTGCGCCCGAATCCCTTACCCGAACGTTCCGATTGACCTACATTTTGTAAACGATCGAACATAGCTGCCCCCAACGATTTGCAACGACTCTCGTGGATTCTAGTCGTCTGATCGAGCTATTCTCGATAATCGCAAAACTGTCGCTTTTTATTTGCAGGACGCAACTTCTTCGCGATACATGACCGAAAGACTGAGGCAATTCTCGGATCCTTTGGCAAGGTTTCAACCCATCAACGGTAAGCGAGATTCTATCAACGAAACGGTAATTTTCGTTCGCGTCCCCACAGCGAAACTCGTGGAAAGGCAGGAAGCGTCTATTAAGGGGCATGCGACCCATCGAGCGGCGCCACTGCTTTAGCCAACGTTTCCAAAATGGTAGATCGCTCGTGATACTGGTATTTTTAAGTAGATTAATGTCTGACACGAGACGGAGCATTAAGCAGATCGGTATTAATGAGTTTTGTCACCCTTGAGTGACACTCGTTTTCTATACGGTTACACTCGCTGCTATAGATAGCCCACCCGTGAGCTTCAGACGATGCAACGTCCTCCCGATACGATATACTCGCGACTCGCGACGCTCCACGAGCCACGCGCCACGTGCCACGCGTCATGCTTCACGATTCACGATTCACGATTCACGATTCACGATTCACGATTCACGATTCACGATTCACGATTCACGATCCACGATTCACGATCCAGGATTGGATCATTATCGAAAAAGCACACACTCGTATAGGTTCTTTTCGGTCGGCCATCTTTTTTATCAATTTTCACACTGGAAACGCAATGAAATTTCTGTTTTTCCAACTTGTCCGATACACGGTCCGATTAATTGGCCTATATTCTGAAAATAGGCGAGCAGCTTCGTGTCTGTTTTCGCGCAAACTTTGACGCGCTACGCGAATTTCCGCGCGAATAAATGTAACATGAAATGTAAAAAGAAAACAGGAGATGTTTCTCAGATTGCCGACAATGCCAGCTTGATGGCGTCGTCAACCGTACGAAAACCTCGGCGAGCCAAAACGGACAAACACGCAATCCCAGTATTAGGATCGTTAAAATAACTCGGGATTAATTAGCGCTAATGAATACCTGCCTATTGGCAACCGTGAAACATAATTCAAGGCAGTGCGGAGAAAGAGTGCATTCGTATGACCCAAGACGCAATGTTGACTGTCGACGGAGAAGGTGCGACCAATCGAGCAACCACTCGTATATGTACGCAGAGTATATGTACGCAGCGTAGTAATAAAAGACGCGCGAAATTTAACCTTGTCAATAAACCGTGTAAATTTGGAAATTTATAAATTTCTAATTCATTATCATCGTATCATTTTTTCATGGGAATATTATAAAAACTTTACATAGACTGTGTGGATGACAAGAGTGAAACGAAAAGAAAACGTTACACGCAATAGTCTATAATTCATGATCCTACCGGTTTCTGTTCACCAAATCGGAGCCTACGAGTCGAGAAAAAAGAGCATTGGTCTTCTCGATAGGAATAGACATCGTTGCAACAACGAGAAACAAAATCTTCTCCGGGAGCGAACGGCTCGAACGGTAGCAATGCCAAGGGATTTACCAAACCGTAACCGATCCTAATCCACTAACGTGGATCCTAATTATTTGAATTAATGTCCCAAGGATACGTATCATTTAACGAACCTTATTTCACGATGCGTGCTTCGTTTCAACTGAACGCGTCTATCGAGCGTGTCTGTAACGTTTGAAAAATCCCTACTTTATGCGTCGCTGTTACCGTTTCTTTGTCCAGAGTTTTAGTCGGTGGTCCTCGGCTGGACACGAAAATTCATCGGAACGCGTATTCATTTTTTCGTAGCCGATCGTTATTCTGTGTAAATGCCTCTATTCGTCTATGCGTGTACAAGTGATCTCCACGAGGAGTTTCGTCGACGAAATTCAGTGAATCGAGGAAGGATGAGAAAATTCGAGCCACCTCAAAGTGCCATATATTGCCACGGTACATTAGTATGACGCATCGTCGCTGGACCATCCTTTTGCCAAAGGAACGATCGTTCAAACGCAGCGGAAACTGCGTCCAAAATACATACTTCGCCACATCCACAATTTACTGGTCTCTCCTCAAAATTTCCTTTTTCCATCGTGCTCTTCTATTCTCCTTCTAGAGTTTGCACGTTTCGCATCGTCAGTGACTAATTTTTTTCCTTTTCAATCTCAAATTAATTTTTCACTCTTTTCTTGCATCTTTTAGTTTTCATCACATTTTTTAAACGTACTATTTTTTAATCGAGGAAAGAAATACGTCTCGGTGCACGCGCATTCCTGCCCGATGCAATCCAAAACGTTACGATCGGAAACAAACAATATCTTTAACGAGAGAATTTCAATGTTCTTGGCAAACTTTTGCGGTCGTTATTGCGTTTCTCGCTAATGAGAGCGAGCGAAAGGTTCCCTTGTGCCTATCTCGTCGAGAAGACGGGACCCGACAGTCACCCGGTGTCACTGTAAAAACGAATCCAACGAACCAAGAGTGAATTGGTACGCTACGAAGACCGACAGACATGCGATCGAGTATCCTCTTTTTCGCCTATTCCACGTTTCACGATCCGCTATAAACCACGCACATGTACGTACACTCTCCGATCGTTGAACCGGTATAAGTTAATCGTAATCGTTAAAGAACATCCATCTATATACCCGTATATATTTTGAAAAGATTTATGCGTACCTCCGATCCGAAGTCGATTAAAACCTACCTACGGTATCCGTTTATCAACGTCCTTCGAGCTGATCGATTCCTTTCTTTTTTATACACATTGTTCAATATTTATGTTTCAACATAATTTTACAACTACAATGGTAAACGTTGTACACCTATATTTACCTTGCAAATTCAGAGTTCCAAGTTTTCTCAATTTTCAACGATCCCTTGTTCAGTCGTTGCACAGGCCAATAAGCATCGATTTAAAGATTTCAAGCCAATCTATGATTGACCGTGTAATTCATGTTTCTTGGCAGGATTCGAAGGAACGGTGGAATCGCAGCCGTCTCACCTCAGTGGAAGCAGTTTGGATCGCCTCAGCATGATTGTCCAAAGCATCAACGATCCAATTCGCACGACCACCGATACGCCTCGATACTCTTCGCATCAATGATCTCATAACGGACGCAATTATTCGAAACGACAAGAATCGAAGAACCTTTGTCGACTGTTCTTGGATCCATTGTTGAACGCATCATCGAATGGATAGAAAGTTCCTAAAACGCAAAGATGAACTTACGCTTCCTTCTGTAACCTCGCTGAACGGTCGCTTACGTCATTAACGAATAATCGACAAATTCGTCTTTCAAACTCGCGAATCAATTGTACATCGTTTCGAAAAAATACCCATTACCGTGTTATTAGACAGAAAATTGTCCACTACAGAAAGAACTACCCTGATCGCCCCGTTTTGTTTTGACACGATTTCATTTCAGTTCATTTCATTCACTTTCATTCAATTTCATCCAATTTCATCCAATTTCATTCAATTTCATTCAATTTCATTCAATTTCATTCAATTTCATTCAACGGTATATAAATAAATTAATAAATTAATAAATGAATAAATGAATAAATGAATAAATGAATAAATGAATAAATGAATAAATGAAGGATCAGAGGCCTTAATATCCATCAATAAGGAACATTTAAGTTTCTCTCATTTTTCTTTTCCCTCGAATTTTACGTATCATATACATACACATGCACGCACAATCTATAAACATACACGTATGCGCAATAATCTTTAATGAAATCTTTAAGCCTCGCAATTAATGCATGTCTTTGTTCAACTCCTTTTTATTAATTTAACAGGTCATGTATTTTTAAGTATAGATAGAGATAGAGATAGAGATAGAGATAGAGATAGAGATACAGATACAGATACAGATAATTATACCATAGAAGAGGCGGTAACGATAAGCAAAGAGATAAAAAAAGTAGACAAAACTGAAACGTAATAAAGAATAGAAAAGAATTGATTCTCTTTCTTTTTACGCGTATCACCGATTAAACTGATCATTAAACTTTTTCATAAAAAGCAAAGCGGTAATCAAGATTACGATAAGTAAGAAATATGCGAGTGCTCAGATCGAAAAGTTTCGTAACTTGAGGCGGGAATTTAAGTAGGACTGTTCCCACGCGATCGAAACTAACCCATCGGTAAGTACTATATGTATGTATAGTAGAAAAGGCAGATGTTACGAAGGCTCTTCTCAACCGTAGACAAGGTCATCCACGCTGGTTCCACATATTCCTCGCTATTACGTCCAATGGTGTAGTTCTTCGCCCACAGAAACAGCTGAAGCCCTACACGATTTATGAACGTAACTTTAAAAATCTACTCCCGGCACGACCAAACAAACTACCCCGGAAACCAGAGACCTCTTTTAAGCTGGTAAATTGAAAAGCTTGTAAAACTGAACTATCAACGCGTTCGCTTTCCCGTGATATAGGCACGTATTCAAAACATCCTGTAAAACGTTTCCCTCGAGAGACGTGTCGCGCATCTGTCCTTTTTCCTTACAATTTCTTCTCTCAACCTAGCTCCGATTAAACTTCAACCTAATCCTGGCTATTTTCGAAAAGAAAAGAATCATTTCTCTCTCTACCGATCACTCCTTTTATATATTATTACATATATTTTCTATATACCTATATAGCTATATATATATATATATATATATATATATATATATATATATATATATNATGTATAACATGTATAATTACATGAATTTCATTTCGTCATCATTTTAAATACTCGATTCGATTTCTATCCTTTTATGCAGCACGTATCGCGAATCCGTCCAATCCAATCCGTCGAAACAATGATTCCATCGTTGTGGTATCTTTGAAATATGGTAACAAAAAATAAAATATGAAAAAAAAACGAATAAAATTTTTCATCCGACAATTATCGGTGCGATTAAAGGAAAAGCGAGAAAACTACTGGGTACTGGGGTACCGGGGTTACCCAACATTAGCCGAAAATATCCATGTCGCGGGAGTAAGAATAGTTGAGGACGACATAAATATTTTTGGAGTTACTGACCCGTCAAAACTCTCAGCACTTTGAGCCGAGCGTGTATCTTCTCAACGTTTCTTCGAATGCTGTTCATTCTTACGTCCAAGTGAAAGAGTTACAAGAAACGACAAGGAGACGGTAACGTGGTAAAGCAATCGCACCAAAGGATTTCTAGCTTTTACAGCGAAAAATATGCACTCGTTAAAATTAAAATCCTACTATCTAGTATTTAGTAGAATATCTAGTATTACACATACTTTTGTTCCATATTTTTTTTTTTTTTTTTTTTTTTTTTTTTTTTTTTTTTTTTTTTTTTTTTTTTTTTTTTTT
>SMSQ01023408.1:65277-84620 GCA_019453375.1 Ctenoplectra terminalis
TTTTTTTTTTTTTTTTTTTTTTTTTCATATACCATTTTTTCTATAAATCCAGTTTTTCCAACAACTTTCTTATCGCTTTCTAAAAAAACGTATCAATTACTTGTATTAACTGTATTTTATTTATTTTCATTATTGTACAATTTACACGATGCAACATGATAGAAGAACTTTTTTTTTTTAATAATCTATCATCTATAATTTATTCCTTTTGCCGGTTTGAATGAATTACAGCTTAAACTAAACTTACATAGTTCTTAAATTCACCGGTCCAAATTGTAGAGGGCACAACAAACTCCCTGATTGTTTTCAATGTCGATATTTCAGTTGACGATACAATTGATGTACAGGTACACAGACACAGACGAGGTATAGGATAGACCTAACATCACAGACTTCGTGTCCCATGTTCTGAAATACCGATCGTGTAAAAACTCAAACGCTTTGCTATGCCCCCTACGATTTAGAGTGGTGAGTCCAGCAGTTATATACAACCACGTCTGTGATACAATTCATTCGATCAAGTTGGTAAAGCAAACAGACGCGAAGAAATGCTCCTTTATTGCGTCGTCCTTATGCAGGGTCTTTTATTATGACTAATAATAATATTTATTATAACTAATCCAATGATCGAGTTGGTTACAGATTTGTCGAGTTGGAGAAATTTTCAGTTCAAATTTTTTTTACATATACACATCAGTGTGAGTATATCAGTGGTTCAATAATGGAATAACATACAATCATAGAAAGTACATAACTTACATTTGGAAGAAAAAAGTATATAAAATATATTAAATAATATTTTAGCCAATCCAATCGATAATATTTATATTTCATAGAATTTTATTAAATAATTTTTAGTTTCAATCTTTTTGAGAAAACACGACAATACCAATGAAAAAGGAGAAAAATTCATCGAATACTTTTAATTTAAGTTAGATCCAAATTAGGCGGATCAACTATTAAATTATTAGGGCATAGTTAAACCCTATAATTTTTAATTCCAGTATGTTTCTGAACGCGTTAAATTTCCTTTTTTATTTCTTTAGGTTTTTATCGCTTGGATAGGATAATTATGGTTTGTAATTTTTAGCACGTTTCAAGAAATATTGTGTGTATCGTGTGTATCGTGTATATCGTGTATATTGCGTATATATAAATATTGTGAAATATTGTGTATGATTTTTTTATTTTTTCTCTTTGTTCTTAGATTTACCATGCAACGTCGAGGAGACATCTTTAAACGAATCAAAAGATGTACAAACGAAAAGATACAATATCATTTGTAGAATGATGCGAAATTAACACGTTATGTATAAATGGTAAATAGAAACTACGTACAATTATATTAGTTGGTTTTTATATTATTTACATTGCATCTTTTCAGATGATCAATTTAGAAAAGGATCACGATATATCAATTGCATTCATCGATTCAAGGTATCGAGCAGTTTGACAAGTGTATAAAAGTTTGAGAATCAAGTAACAGACATGGATTACGCGTTAGCGTGAATCATTTTATTAAAGAGAAACTATTTTTTATTCGAAACAGAACATATTTCATAATACAGTTTGGACGTAATAGTTTGGATAATTAAACAAAACAAGAATAATACAGTTTATCTCGAGAGTAAAATTAAGAAGCTGTTGATAGTAGTATAGCGATTGGTAATAAAAATAGGAAAATAAACGCGGGGAATAAATTTGTTAACTGCGTACTTGGAGCGTTGCTTCTCGGACAGTTGCAGTTCCCAGCGATGCATACAGTATTATTACGGTTAATAAAATTTTCCAATTCGCGTTTATTCTTCGTATAAATAATTTCTGTAGGCAATCGATTATTTAGGCTCTTTATATTATTCGATAAAAGTCTCATAGAGCTCTTTCCGTCCGCACAAGTACTATTTATTTCAATCTTGTTCGCAGCGACTACGTTTGTGCTCGAATTCGAAAAAACGCAATTTTCGAGGTAAACGATATCACCTTCGATCAATATATAACCCGGTTTTTCTAACTGAAACTTGGAATGAAGGATCTCTATGGTTGAAAAGTATGCAAAATTCAGAGAACCGGTAACATTTTGAAATTCACTGTTTTCAATGTGCACAGTTTCACCCTTTTCCGAAAAATTTAACTCATCGATCCGTTCGATCGTAACGTTGATCATCGAGAAGTTAGTTATCATCGTGTCACTGAATCGTTCCGCGAAATGCTCGATTCGCGTATCTTCGATTCGAACTGTTTCAATACTCTTCAAGTTGACGAACGTGTCATGAGTAATTAATGGTATGCGTCGAATTTTCGACAATTTTAGCCGTTTCATTTTTTTCGACGTCAAAAACAGCTCGAAGATTAAACGCTCGCTGATATTTTGCACGATTATTTCTGTAATTTTATTCGCTTCTGTCAAACTGGAAAAATGAAGATTCGCAAATGTGCATGATCCGATTCGGAGACTCGTCACGTTTTCGTAGTTATATCCTTCTGGTAGGAACAATTCCTGTAGAAGAAGAAAAACAGCTATGAATTACACCTGTTTATCAATATTCTATGCTTCGTTCATGTTACAACCGCAACATGACGCGAGATCGTACAATGGCAGATACACGTACCTCGTTCCCGGTGCAGTAACAGTTCATTGTCGTTGTTTCATTTTCATGAATTTTGCATTCTTTACTTATATCACTCGCAGCTGTTAACAGTAACAATGCACAGCTTATTACTACAAATATTGAACTCATTTCCTTCTCTTTCATTCTTGTTACAAAGATCTATGTAAATCTCGCTTACAGGATAGACGGTACCTGGGCTTCGAGTACCCTATGCGAGAGTAAGCGTATACCTCTGGGAAAGAAAAACGTGTTACAACGTGCTCGTGGATCGAATTCTGTAAGAAACTTCAAATATTGTTCACCGTGCTTTTTTTCTTCTTTTTTTTCACAAGCGTGTATATTCTCTCTCTCTCTCTCTCTCTATACGTTTTCCCCTTTCCCCCCTCCCCCCCAGAATCATTCACTGGAATGGAATCTCTTTTCGATGCGCACAAAATTCGATGCTTGCTGCGAAACAAAAATTACGAAGCACTTAACTGCAAACTTGTTTACATGATATTAACGAAGAAACGAAGAGAAAAAAAAATAAATAAATAAATAAATAACTTGGTATCGTCGCAGAGGACGAGCACCGAATGAAAACCAACGGTTGATGGTCGAGATTAAGATGGACATTTGTTTCGTGTCGCTTTTATATTGAGTGACACGTACACGAATCAACTCAATTCTATGACACGTATCATTTGCCCGAGACCGTGTCTCTGCGATTATTCCGGTCAATGTTGTATCAGAAGAGTATCACTGTTTGTTTATAACAATTTTAGCCAAATTCCAATACATTTAGGTTTCTTTTGTTTCTGATCTGCTTGAAATTGTACTGTGATATTCTCTGTTATGCGTCTATATATAGTTTAGAAAAAAAAAAAAAAATAGAAAAAGCAAGATTTATATGTCAGGTGTGTATTTGTATCATGATTTTATATATCAATGATGATATTTTTTCAATCATCCGCACATTTATAATTTAGTTCTTTGTTTTCGTATATTTCTCACTAGCATTCGATAAATCGTGTAAAGAACGATCTAGTAAAGACTATTTGAATCGTGATGAAATAAGAAAATGCACGAACAATAGAGAATATATCTAAGACGATAAGGGACGGTTGTACAAGGTACGAAGCGTTCGGTTGTCTTTGGACATTGATCGCGAAATGTGTTCGAAGTGGCCTTATTTTGTTGTTACACTGGGTCGAGAGGGGAAAGAGAAAAGAAAAGGACGTAACAATACTATTCGAAACAATCGAAAAGATATCGAAATATTTCGGTATTGTCTTTGTTCTCACGGTTTCTCGTAAAAAATCTTCTCGATAAATTGTTTTCTCTCCATGGAAGTAAGAGTGAACGGTGTTTTGCCTTGACGATTTAAGAAATTCGTACGACCGCCGGCATGTATCAATAACCAACAGACTTGTTTCTGCGTTTCCAAAGGAACGTTGTTCGACATAGCTGCTGCCATGTGTAACGGTGTATCGTGATTGTAGTTGATCGCGTTCACCAAATCGGAAGCATAGGGATCCAGTAGCAGCTATTCGATGCGTGTATTATACATGTAAGGAAAATCGACCGATCAGATCAGAGACGATGAAACAGGGAAACGAATGTTAAATAACAAAGTGTTACAAAAGGATACCTTAACAAGGGCAGAATCGGAACCCAAGGAAATAGCCATGTGTAACGCATTGTTGCCGTACTTGGTTTCCTTGATCCTAGGATCTGCTCCATATTTTAAAAGTAATCTCACGGTTGCAATTGACTTGTTTGAATGAATTTCTTTGGTTAACGGGTCGTGTGATTCAATCGCAACGTGAAGAGCCGTTCTTCCTACAAAACCCAACAAAGATGAAAACGTTGAGATTGTTTGTTATGGTTTACAGAAAAATAAGTTAAACGAACGATCGTCGGGACTAACCATCGTAGTTCCGTTTAGACAAATCAAATACTCCGTTTCCTTGGGTCGTTCTTAAAGCCAATAATTCTGCCAAGGTTTCTTCGTGAGAATCACCTTGTGCCGCGATCGAATGTATCAATGTATCGCCCTGTGAAAACAATCAAACCGTTAACGATCAATGTACGAAAGATATTAATCGATGGGAAGTTATGAAATAAAAAAGTATGGATTTTCCTTCTACCAGTACTAGAAAAAGAAAAAGAAAAAGGAAGAAAATGAAGGAAGGGGAAGAACCTGGAAAATTTACCCGTGTATGATACAGACGTTGACTAACGTCGATTCCTTTTTCCAACATAGTCGCGGCTAAATATCCCGCAACGAAAGGAAACTGTGGACAATTGAGAGCAACCAAGTAAAGTGCATCTTCGCCGCGATTATTCGTAATCGTTAAGGCTCCTGTGACTGTGCTCAAACGTTCAACGAGTGGCACTAAATAAGCCATCTTATGAACAAGTTCGTCCGGATTGCCAACCAGACACATCAACGTTCTATCGAGAAAAGAAGAACGATTAAATTGGCGTCTACGAACCCAAGATAGCTCGATCGATCGATTAGCCGAGATCGAACAAAATCTCTTACGTGTCTCCATCCTTGTCTTGCTTGGCAAGTTCCTTCACCGATCTTTTGAGTAAACTGATCATAGCCTTTTCTACTTCTTTCGGATTTAATTTTTCCTTCAATTTTTCGCTCGCCTTTACGGGTGGTAGCTTCAACGATAGCCACGGCATTATATTCTGATCGGAATTGCTACAAGCGTATAATAGAAATTGATTGGTAAAAATTGTGCGATTCGATCGATCAAAGCCTTAGACCGAGGTCACACAAGCATGTCTCGAACATTTGAATGAAACACGGACATATTGTTGCATTTTACGCTTTTATACACATTTATAGGAATTTATAGGAATCTGGCAGTAGAACCATCGAGTCGACGTTCATTTTTCACGAATCGTATAATGGATCTTGCTCGTACAAATATGTATATTATACCGAGTATTCTGCTCGTGTAACAAACTTTTCTCACGATTAGTTACATGTAACAAAACCAGCGCACCTTTAACCTGGATAACATAGAAACTTACCAACGTTGCCGAGGGATAGACTCGAAGGAAGCAACCATTTTAGGTATTTCAAACTCATCCTTAACCGCAGCTGTATCTAGGATTGGCAAAGAGTCATCGAACGAGTAAAACAACGAAGAAAGATCGCATCCATGTATGATGATACCGTCGTTTGTGTCGGTCCTTTTTATCGAACGTTCTGCATCATCACCGTGTTGATCGGTATTTTTTCGATAACTTTGAATCAAAGACACGTTTATCGCGTTATCAGCCTCGATCGGTTTCAATGTTTCGACCATCTCGATCTTTTTCTCAGGAATAGTATTTTCCGATGGAAACGATGAGTCTGCGGGATGCAAAATCTTGGTAACCCGAGTATTCTCAACACCGATGTTATCGCGATTTAAAGAAACGTTCCAGTTCGGGACGCTGAAACGCGTCGAAGATTGTTGGAGGATCGAACTTTTCGAAACGGATCGTTGAAATTGGTTTGGACGAAGGAAAGTAAAGCTACTCGGGCCATTCTCCGTTTTTGAGAAATTCTGTTGGTGGGCTTCTCCAAACTTGACCTTTTCTCTTTCTAAACTATTCACTAGTTCTTCAACTTCTTTCGACCATAATTCGTTGTTATCGTTAGCGTTATTCGGCCCGATAGTCGCAACAGTTTCGCGATCGTGTTTCCAAAATGGAAAATTTTCAAAATCTTCGTCGTATCGTTCCTCGGTGTGCGAACCGATCGTCGTCTGATACGAACTATACGGACTCGATGTGTCGCCGTACGATTGATTCGAGGAAGAAGAGGAACAGCTGGACGAGTAGAACAAAACCGATGGTACGGTAGCGACCTGAGAATTAGTATCGAACGAAATATACATTAACATTTAACCACAGACAGGATTCGACAACAGCCTATGTACATACATAACAAGAATTTACTCTTTACCCGAGAGGAACCACTCGGACTGTGGTTGAAATTTAATCGCGTCGCTCCTGGAGATTCGGTACGAATGACCGAAGCCGATGGGTGAGCGCAACTCGATTCATGGTTCCCAGACCTAACAACAGCTGTATCAACGTTACCAACAAAGGGAAAATCAAAGCCAGTTTCCGTTGTTTTTTTCGAACCAAGCAAACTCTTGTTCGTCGTGCGTTGAGCCGCTTGAAAAACACCACGTTGCACATTCTCCAACAACAATAGATCGTCGATTGAATCGTTCTCTATCGTCGTAGGAGTTAAAGAGAACTGAAACAATCGTGAAATGCAAATAAACGTTACTCGAAGGTTAGTGTTCGATAAAAAAAAGAGATCAACTTACATTTTGATTCCTCTCGTTAGTACTGTAACCCCAATTCGTCCTCTCCAAATCTTGCAGTTGATCGAGACAAGCGTTCAGTTTTTCACTACATTCTTTGTCCCGTAGGATTTGTTCCGCGGTTTTGTCATAATCGATCATGAAAGTTTCGTTCGCTTCCAAATATCGAGGTTGTTGGACATTTTTCCGGTAAGGTTGGTTGCGCGTAGGTAATAAAACTTGCGATTTCATCGGTCCTCGTTCAATCAGAACGTTTTGATTCTGGTTGTGATCATAATCGTCACTGACATCGTCACTGACATCGTCACTGACATCGTCACTGTCGTTGTCACTATCGTCGTCCTGGTCCTGATCATGATCATGATCACGGTTGCGAATTTGGTGCCAATTGTGATCAAGATCACGATCGTATTTGTCACTATCCTTTAACGTTGGACAATTCGAAACGGTGCATTCGATTAATTTTGCTCGATACACACCGAGTTGTTCACGATCTTTGATGTTGCGTATTTCGTCCAACCGATCAACTACGAAGCATCGGTTACTCGTTTCCTGATCGCGCGTCAACCGAAGGCATTCGATTTTTTCGATCACTTCTTCGATGTTGCTCGACGAACCAGATGCATTGGAATGCTGTATTACAGACACTGCGCTAATGTTCGTCATATTCGATGGATTTTTTGTTCCGTAGCCTTTCTTCTTTTTACCGAATAGTGGACTACCGTATTCAAAATTCTTGTTTTATCTGCAAACAGATTCAATACGACTGTCGACTCTATTCCTTAAAAGCAATATACACATTTTCAAGCAGCGAAGCATTTTAAAAAATTCTCCCCGCTGTGAAAATAAAATCTTACGATCTCGGTATCGTGCCAATAACTCCAACCTGATCCGTTAGGTGTAGCGAACGATGAAAAAAATGATACAATCAGTCGTACAAACGATAAGATTAAGAAAAGAAAAAAAAAAAAAGAAAAAAAAAAAGGAAATAAATAATAATAGTAACGGTAATAGTAATATATCAAATTGGCAACCGAATTATGATAACGTGGAATTTGGTCCAGTAATCCTCTTATCGTAGCGCACAGCGATTGTTTTATCATTTTTAGATTTCAATGATCGAGCTAAAAATATTTGTAGAATTTTTCTCACGTTCGATCCGTTTTCTCCTTAAACTTATCGTTTAAAAAACTAGCCAAATTTGATAACGTGTTTGCATCGTCGACTAACCATAACCGTAACAACGAATACGAACACAATCGTTCGCCTGGTAAGTAAGTAAGTAAGTACGTAAATACATAAATATGTGTGTGTGTGTGCGTATTTACGCACTATCGATCGATAGTTTCGCAATCGGCCAATCAGTCGATTATATGATTGTTGCGTCGAAAAACAAGATCGGTCGATGAACCAAAACAGCTGCTGATCGTTGTTCGTTTTATAATACGTTTTATAATATTTACGTTATAATACGTAAACGATCGATCCTTCACTGTTCGTTGTTCTACCGAGTTGGATCGCACTATGTACTTACTTGGAATCCGCGCGCATTTGACAAGAGTGGGGGACATCCTTGCAATGCCGTGAAACGAATTTTTATCGTCGCTAGTATCGCCTTTCACGTTTCAACAGTTTACGAGCAGTCACAATCTTACCTACTTACTCAAAGATGATTTTGCGTCAGTCCGTGCGCTTGTTTCCATCCAATTCGTTCGAGATCGTGAAAGCCCTTATATTCCTCGAACCCGATATTTCCTCGCGAAATCGCTACAATAATTGATTATGCGAGAAGTCGAGAAACACTATATGTACCAGTTGGCCAACCTGTCGCTAATCGCGCTTCACTTTGGTTCGCGATAGCGGACACGCATGCGCAACTACCGATGACGTTGTTCTTTCAATCCATCTGCATATCGATGCGCATGTAAGTATGTTGTATCACGGAAAAATTATCCAACTGGGCACGGGTGTGCCAACTCGAATCACAATTGGCAAAGTTGGCAATGAGTGGAACACAGAGAGAAAAGGAAAAGGAAAAAGAAAAAGAGATATATATATATATATACATATACATATATCATCGTATCGAATACAATCGATTTTTCCGCACGCTTTTACCAATTTTACATTCCTTTTTTTATTTGGATCCTTCTTTTCTTGCTTCTCTTTCCTTTTATACATACGTATGCGAATATTATTATGAACGAAGAAAATGATGCGAGAAACGAAGAAAAAGGACAATGGAATAATAGGTGGACATTGCGACTGCAGGGATTGCGCTTTGGAAAGAGTCGAAAGAGGGGTTAGATTGACGGCTTGGCGTACGACGGTTCATATTGTGACTCAGGCGGTGATATGCATGCATGTATGTACATGTATTGTTCTACGATAGAAACATCTTTTCGTGTAAGAGACTAGCACATACTTTTCTTATTCTTTTTTTATTCAATGTAACAATGTTATTATATTATATTGTATTGTATTGTATTGTATTGTATTGTATTATATATAACATAACATAACATAACATAACAATTGTTTCATCGCTAAAACGATAATATGTACCGTGGTGTTCGTAAACTGCTGATTATTTACTTTGCCACCAGTTATCGACATTGTTTCTTCCTCTTTATCCTTTCTATAAATCGTTGAATCGATAGGACACGTATCGATTTTCGAGAAACCAATTACTCGTTGAGAAGAAACGATCCATCAACGATAGAACGAATCGATTGGAAAATGTGCGAAAGGATGCCGACTTTCCCAAGGATCCATATCAACAGCACGATCAAACAAGTGCTGAATATTCTATCGATCCACTTCATCCTAAAAAATATTCGGTTGTCTCGATTCTGAA
The DNA here is from genome assembly GCA_019453375.1 of Ctenoplectra terminalis. Taxonomy (NCBI): domain Eukaryota; kingdom Metazoa; phylum Arthropoda; class Insecta; order Hymenoptera; family Apidae; genus Ctenoplectra; species Ctenoplectra terminalis. The sequence goes on from SMSQ01023408.1 coordinate 75,066, forward strand.
TCTTTTTCGTAGAATCGAGTCAAAGTGAAAGTCGAGCCAAGAAAATTGTAAAATTAGCACCGCGTGTCAGCCAAAGTGTGAAAAAATGTGTAAACCGATGAAACGAGTTATTGGATTATCCGATCAGGCTTCTCTGCGATCGCAGAGGTCTAATCCTGATTTCTTCTCTATCTCTTTGTTCGGCCAATCTTTTCTACACGGTCTCTTCTACACGGTCGTAAGATCGGAAGAAGAAAGAAGGGAGGAAAAAGAGATCGACGCGCAATCGATCAAACAAAGCTTAGAAACGAAATTATACGTATTGTACGTATCGTATAGGATGGTCGTTAAATCAGTGGTTCCAAGCGTTGGAGAGGAGTTCCAGTGTGGTTTACTGCCGTACAATTTCGATACAATTTCGATACAATTTCGATACAATTTGAAAAATTTAATCTAATTTCAAATATTTGAAATATTAAACAGAATTTACAGTGATCCTGGCAGTAAATCAACTACAAGTACTCGATAGTCTTTCTCGTTTTTTTCTATTCCGATTAGAATCTTATACGCGTACATAGTTGCAAACCGTATACGCAACTCGGTGTGTTCACTTAGGACCATATTGTGTTGTGTGTGTGTGTGTGTGTATTTTTTATATATATTTTTTATATACCTATAGGAGGAATACGGTAGCCAAGGAAACGACGCGAGGAATCGGTTCAACGTGTATTACGTGTGATTAACCAACGTATCGTTAGTTTCAAACTTTACCTGTTGTAGTGCTGTTTCGCTTCGGTCAGTCGAGTTAAATTCTCGTTCAAGAGATAACGTTTCGCCCCGAACAAACAGTTCCTAATTAGAGAAAACGTGTAATAGAAAAGAATCTAATAACGAGTGTATCCGTTAAAAATTCGCTGTACGCGTGTCGAAAAGTATTCCGGGACAACCGTTACTCTATCAGATTTTGCTTACTCACCGAAGATATCGTTCCGCTTCAAAATTATGATAATCGTAACCAAATATTTCTCGCTCTGCCGATGGCACTTCTACCGTCAAAATCTTCAACATGTTGGAATTGTGGAAAATCCATTCGTTGTGCAAAAAATGACTCAATTGTACCACGCTGCTGTAGATGGTTTTTTGAATTTTCACGAGCCTGTTTGAAGCGAATGAAAAAATTTAGAGCGAGATAAGGAGAAGGAGAGGGAGAGAGAGAGAGAGAGAGAGAGAGCATAGACACGTAATGTATGGTTGACGACCCGTTAGCGTTAAAATTTCATCTATGATCAGAGCTGGCAACACATGGACGAACAATGTTAACACGTAATGAAGAAGGCGGCTGGACGTCAAAATTGTTCGAGGGTACCAGATAATTCCCTCGAGCGGCGTTTGTTCGTTTAATCTTAAACCCATTGCGACCAATTCTTTACTAACGATCCGATGGAGTTGATAAGAGCTGCCGTTGTACACGTAAACGCTCGGATCCTTGGTCACCCTGGAAACATTTCAGAGGTAACGTATGGAAACCGTACCCGTATCGCTTCCAATTTTATACTATACGATCGATTTAACGTTCCAACTATCGTACGATTGTAATCCTCGTTTCCACGTAGCTGTCAACATAACTTTAATCGCTACGTCGACAGGAAGAAAATCGGCGGACACGTTCGGTTCTAAACGGACGACTCGGAGTATTCCCTTTCCGCCACCGATCATCATTCCTACCGGTCCGTTGAAGTTGTCCAGCCAGCCACTCACGGGATCCTGGACCGTCGATATCACTATAGCAGAAGCAACATCCTCATTTTTATTCGTCAGTTTATATGGTTTCGCCAATTTATATGGCGTATCATCGATACGTTAAGTGCCACTGTACCTATCGATGGTCGAAAAATTACACTGGGTAAATCTTTCGAGTAATCGGTTATCACCTGTTCCGCGAGTCGCTTACTAAAAGTATACGTGTTTGGCATCGAACCCAAGTACCTATGGTTAAAGCGATCTATCAATCGCTGAAAGGTTTACGAGACATCGAAGAATTGCTAGAATTGCTAAAATTGCTAGAATTGCTAGAATTGCTAGAATTGCTAGAATTGCTAGAACTGGCAGAGAGGCAGAGGAACGATGAGAAAAAGGGAGTAAATAAGAGAGCGAAGTAAAACTCACTTGGAAGAAAACATTTGTACGATTTGTTCGTCCAGGGATTCTACCATCCGTATAGCGTTTTTCCAGTCGCTCAACGGTGGATATACAATCTCGTCGACCACAGGTTTGTCGGCTTGTGCGAACGCAGTGCTAACATGCATCAATGCCTGGGTGTAGAAATATATTTTAAAATCGTTCGATATTTCGATCCTTTGGATGAAAGAAACAATAACGATCGGTTTTACTTGCCACCAAGTTTTTCATGCTTCCCGCGAGAATGCATACATCTCTGGTCGAACGAGTATTTGAAAATATATCCTTTTTTATATTTTCGTTGAATCGAACGTTTGCGGCCACGTGAAAGATGACTGAAACTCGCTCGATAATAGTTCGTCTCTCGATCGTTGGTAAACCGAGTCCCTCGAGGCTCGTGTCACCGAGAACAGGGATCAATTTTTCGAAACTGGATGGCCTTTCTTCTCGCAATTTGTCGAACAGCTGCGAACGAAAGAGTGGTCGACAACATGTATTTGGCACGCGTGCACGCCACCCAATGCATCTTCCCATTTACCGGCAGTTGGAGCATCTTTCTCAACCTGTCGTCGATGGACAGTCCATGTTTTGGTCGCATCAACAGAAATATCTCACGGACTTCGGGGCAGGATCTTAGCAATTTCTCTATCAACACCTTTCCAAGAAAGCCGGTACCACCGGTCACGAAAATACTCCGTCCAGCGTAAAACGCAGCTATCGAGGAACATTCGTCGGATCTCCTTTTTCCATTAACGCGTATCTGGAATCAACCACCGATTATCGTCCCTCTTATATTTCGTTTTACTTTCATTTTCATTTTCATTTTCATTTTCATTTTCATTTCATTTTATTCGTTTCAAGAGAAGTATAGAGAAGATATAGCATAAATATACAAAAATCTAAATATCTGTGTACAAGAATTAATTGCCTGTAACCGATAGATTCTAGAGCTTTAGAGTCTGAACCCAATTTATTATAAATTTATTATAAATTTATTATTAATTTTCTTGGAGAGGCTCGCGTTAAATCTTTGAGATTCGAAGATTGTGCGATGGTGACTTATTTGTTTCGTGTTACGCGTCAAACTTATACAGATGTACACAGTGTATATGATAATATTTGAGAAATATTACATTACTATCGTACTATTACTATTACTATTACTATACTTACGGACATGATGCGGTCACTAATTTTTCAAGTTTGTTCTCCGGTTAGATTCGACTCGACTCTTCGACTTCCGGTTCGTACCGATAATATTTGCTTCCGTGTTTCGTTCGGTCTCTTATCGCCGCTTTCTTCGCGTCCCGTTGCTTTCGGTTCCACAGACGAAGCAAGATGAAACGCGAATGAATAGCTACGAAACGGTTGATCGGTACAAAAATGGCAGGAAGTGACACTGGAATTGACCTTACCATAATGTAATTACAATTCATACCGGTTCAAAGAGCAATCTCTTACATCCATATGCATCAGTATTAGACGATAAATCGTTCTTCGACCATTTATTTTTAAATTTACTTATTCTCATTTTTATCGCGTCTTGCTTTCTTTTTATTCTCCGATGTATATTATATATATATATATATATATAATGTATACATTCGCACACAGGGTATTCACCGGTTTGTCGTTTGTTTTGCTAATGCTGGCACGTCTTTCGATCGATTTTGGTATTACGGCCAACGAATGGACATTTTTTCGCAAAACAATGAATTCATTGAACCAAATCGATTCGAAATTATCAATATCGTCGACGTCCAAAGAAACCGATATTACGACGAGGTCTCGATCCAAAGAATATCGGTCGTGTCGATCGGAAGAGAGGTAGACGACGAACTAAACAGAAATTTTTTATTTTATAGAAAACGGAACGGCAGCAAATTATCGACGAACAAATCGACAAATCGTCGAATCGAGAAACATACGGACACTCTTTCCGATAACCGATCGAAGGTCTCGTACGAGGAATACGAAGAAGAAGAGAAAAAAAAGGAAACGGAAGAAGAAAGGGAAAAGAGTTCCGCGCGAGGGCAACCAACGAAATCCATCGATGCACCGCGTCGCATTTCGTCTTTGGTAGAAAATTTTCGTAGCTAGCGTGTTCTCTTTTTCGGTTCTTCGTTCCTAACGCGATACATACTCAATTGTACGTTGTAGCTGGAAAGATGGCGAGAATGGCAGGTTATTTCGATCTACCGTGTATCGAGATCGGTCACGATAATACGATTCGTTGGAACGTCTACGGCGTATCGATGTAACGCGATTCGAGTCGGTCAGCTCGACTACGCGTTTCCAACTTTCTAATCGTCCAACTTGACAATACCGTACCACGCCGCAGGCGTTCTCCGAACGAACTCTCTCGTATCGAAACCCTCTCGATTCTGTTCGATCTCGATCGATATAGAAGGCGGCAGCGGTCTCGATCGAGAAAAAATCAAAAGGTATGTCGAGGAAAACACGGAAGGGACGGAAAGTTTGGCCGAAAGAGAAGGCAGACGAATCCGATGTTGGAGGCGGAATCTCTGATTCCGATGGTCTTGCTCGAGTCGACGATATCAGGTACCGTAGATAGAAAACAAGGGAGCCGTTGTTACATCTTGGAGGCTGCTTCTTCTTTCTCTTTGGTATCGCACAGGGATCGAATGATAAAAGACATGCAAGAGGAAATTCAGTTAGAGCGATACAACGAGAAACGAAAAATCGAATTGGAAGCGGAAGAATCGGTGAACCGGCAAAATCAATTGGAAGAGACTCGACTAGTTATCTCTCGACATCGGTCAGCGTACATGGAAAATGTTCTGAACCTTGAACGACAAGAGAATGTTGGTACTTTTGTTGAAACCTGCGTTTCTTCACCGTTCGATATCATATATATATCATATATATATATATATATATATATCATATATGATGAATTTTAGTGGGCACGGTATATGACTTGCGACGGTCTGCCGGATCCTGGATCGTTATCCGATATGAATACGTTCTTGTTTCTGTGGACGATGAACGAGGAAGAAGCGAGCATGGACACCGTGGAGGAAAAATGTCGCGTGGTCGCACACGTAGGTAACATGGTTGGCGAGCGATCGTCCCTATCGATCGGATAATATTATTATAGGTTAGATTAAACCCGACTATTCATCCTACCGAGCCTGCGTTGCGTTTCAGCTACTGAACAAGCTCGATAAAATTGTTCGATTCTCGACGTTCGTCACGAAAGAGTACGCAACCGAATGTGAATTGGTAAGTAGATCTCGGGGAAATCTGATTGGCAATAAAATATAACTTTCTTACTTTTTTCTTTTTCCAATTTCCTTTTTTCATTTACGCATCCCACAGATCGGTGCGAAGCTCCGGATCAAGCTTCAACGATGGATAGATCTCGCGTCCTATCGATTATTGCGTAACATCGAGACCAATATGATGAGAGAAGACACGAAAACGACTAGATACGTACGCGTTACGAACAAAGCGGTGTGTTGCGTTTGGGCTCCGATTGCACTACCGATAGGACTGAAACGACAAGGAACCGACAGCGAACGACAATCGATAATCGTGCATCGGTACTTGTTCAATGTTGTCGATACTGTTAACGTTGTAAGTTAATTGTAACGTCGATCGCGTTCCGACAGGAAGTCGATCGAAATAGAATTCGTAGAGGCCAGGTTAACGATCAAAATGCCCTCCGATCTGGATTGTCATCGTACGGCGATCAGAGGCCTTTCGCTTCTATACGATCATTATTCGGTCGAAGCGAATTCCTATCGGATTCCCGATTTGCCAGATCATTTGCTCGATTTATGGAATCCATCTGTCGGTGTGTTGCTTCTCCCTCCATCAACCCTCGAACGTGGATTCCGTGTACAACTCTAGGATCGACTTTTTCCAGACCTTCTTGAATTTTCTAAAAAAGAATACCAGGAAATACTTGGAATACGCGAAGAACAAGCAGGCGAACGACAGTTACGTTTAGAAGAGAAAAAAGCGATACTCGAAAGGATGGAACACCCACCGGTTTCACCGCGGCTCGACAGGAGAAGGAAACGCGGTAAAAACCAAAGGAAACAACATTCGGCACAAAGTAAGCAGTCCGAATTTGAATCGACGTTGGCGTCGATGTTGCCTTCAAAAACGGAATTGTTGCCCTATTTGCCTACTCCGAGGGAGATTGTTCGAGAGAGGGAAGGTAAGATTCTCGTTCGGTTCTCTCACCACGGACTACATGTATGTGGTAGTGTACATATGTGGTAGACAGCTTAACAACACTTTACGGTAAAATAAGTTTTCGTTGGTAGAAGAAGCTAGATCAGAAGCTAGGAAGCTGTTGTTCACTCGATGCGAAAAGACTCAAGTGAATTTGCGAAAGTATAGAATCCTCGGTGGGGTGTTTCACGTGGATTTGATTTATCAACCACCCCAACCGAAGGATCTTGGAAGCGAAACTCAGTTGACGACTCGTGAGTATCTTTCAGTATCTTTCATCTTTTTAACTATTATTTAGACTTTTTTTTCCAACAAAGAATCACTCGATCCCACTCGATCCCACTCGAACCTCCTTCGTATTCGTGTTACAGTCGAATTGCCGAAGGAACCGAGATTCGTGCCATTCCTCAGATCGTACGAAACACCTCAGCCAGCACCAGACTCTGAGAGAACGCCGGAGGTTATCGAGGCAGAAATAAAAGCTTTAGAGTTGGCAATGGATGCCCTCGTTTTGCTCACTCTCAAGTCGGTTTAGATCCTAATTATATCGGTTATACGCTCAATTTCAATTCCAATTTCCATTCACAATTTTATTTCGAATTACATTTCCAACAAATGTCTTTCCTTCGATCCACTTTTATCGTTCCGATCGTTGTTGGACAGGTTGCCCGAATCGGTTATGTGGTTCGAACCACCAGTGGTCGCTCATTGGATATCGGAGGAAAAAATCTGGTCGACCAAACACGTTCACGATATCAAGTTTAACGAAGAGAAACAAACGATTGCGTTTCGAACCGGCCGATTGGGTATACATGGACTAGCTCTCTACAAGTACGCCAATTTTCCGTTTCAAAGTTGGGAATTGAAACCGGAAATGGGAAAAAGCGGTCGCGATTACGGCGGAGTAGTTCTAATCGTTACAGCAGCTGCGGTTCAAGCAGAATTCGTTATCAGAGTACGTTCCTCAATTACAACTACCACATTTCCTACTCTGTCATCCCGTGAGTTTCTTATCGGTATTATTTATAAATGCACTCAAGTACATGTGTCGTATTACAACTTGTAGTTAACCTAGTATCTATGTAGCTTCGAATAAACGTATCGAGTTTCAACGGAGTCTAAAAATGAATAATTTAAAACAGCGGTAACATAAAAAACAGCTCGATACTTTCTTGTTATCGTTACTTTGTATCTAAATATTTAAAAAGCAGTTTTATTTTATTCGCCCAGGATGATCGGGTCTGTTTGAACTCGTTCACCGGTGCTGCGACCACCCCGCTCAAAGGAATCCTTGGCGATTATACCGAGTTGGAATCTCTGATCCAAGTAATTCCTTTCTCTCGAAACTCTTCGATCCTTTCGCCTTCCTCCCCTCTGGTGTGCTGTTTTAAAAACTTGCAAACTGTTCGTAGCGGTTGCAACAGGTTGGTTGCGACCTCTTTCCGGAACGAGACGCTGCCAGCTATTTAAAAGGGCTCTCGATCAAACACCCGATCGTTGAAAAACACTTGAGAGAATGCATGGCTTTGTTGTCTACCTCCTACCTTTTTTCCTGGTCACGATGGAACGCAACTCGAGACTTTAGAGAAATTGTTTTACAGCTGAAAGAAGTGCACGGTTGCGTCGCTAAACAAGTAAAACAACCCGTTCCTTTTTACAACCTACCATTCGAATAACTATTAATTATCTATTCGCGTTTTCTTTACTTATATTCAGCGTACGAATTCGACCGTTTTGGTAACACCTTCGCGGACTATGCGTATACGTTGTACAGAGGTTAGCTCTGAGTTCTCCGGCTTACCGTTCGACGATCAAGATACCAAGGTAAACAAAATAGTTGTTTAATCATTGTTTTTCCCCTTTTATTTTATTCTTATTTTCGCTTTCTTCTCACAGTTTTACGCCGACCTCTATCAATTGGCGTTCCACACCTGCGGCATCAAAACTCGACTCTTAATGGATCAGATATCGTACAAATTAGTATCAACGATTACTCGACTTCTCGAACGTACCAACATTATCGGTATGTCTTCTTAATCCGATGAGACTGCACCTAGAAGGATATCGAGTATTCTGAGAACGAAAGGGAATAAGCTGAACCGACGAATTCGTTTCCCAAACGAAATTCTCTTTATTCGAATATACAACGTATGTATGTCGAGCATCAAGCGATATTCAGGAAATAATAAACACCTCTGTTCGATTTGTTCGACAACGTAAAACGATATCTCGAAGGAAACACACAGCGATATCGAGCTTACGATTAAGCGACAAAGAGTTAATCGATGAGCTTCGTCGTTGGATTGCATTGGGAATGCGTGAAAAGGAACAATAAGGGGACGAGGTAGCAGAATGGAAGTGACGAAGTAGTGAAATCTTAGCGAAGGTTACCAAGCTGATCGGGACGAAAGGGCGAGACGCGAATCTAACAACGTGTGCATAGCGATTCAGGCTGGATGAGTAAGGTGTAATAGACAACTCTACGACACGGAAACGATATAGCATTAAATCTCGAAAACGATCGGCAGAACTAGTCCGCAGATCTGGCGCGCGTTTCCTGACAAACAATGATCAGTACGGTACAGTTCAGTATTTATATACCGAATGATCCAATTACTTCTCGAACGGGGCGCATCCGTTTCCTCTCCTTTCGTTTCCTCCAGTCTTTCCAAATACATAGGGTCTGAGTATCCATTTGTTTGATCCTGTTGTTTCTCTCTCTTTCTCACACATATACACATTCACTCACTCTCTCTCTCTCTCTCTCTCTATCTCTATCTCTATCTCTCTATCTCTCTATCTCCTCCTTTTTCCCTCTCTTTCTTAATGTAACCAACCTGTGTATATATGTAATACGAAGCTAAAAAATATATAGCGTTGCGCGCTGCGAGGACTGAACACGCGTAAGAGCAGTCTCGATTTTCTATCGATCGATGCAAAAGGTCCCTTCGCCCCTCCAAAACCTTTCGCACTTTTCTTCGCATCTTGTGTTTCTTTTCGCTTGCTTTCTCGACACTCGATCGACGAAATTCTATTCGCCATGCACATGTCAGTTTCGAGCTAATCATCATTCGACTGGCTCTATCGCGTATCCAGTATGCGAAGGCCGCATCACTTTATGTTCGCTACATTCTATAACTACGTATTTTTCTATATCTTTTGTCCTCTATTTCTTTTCTTTTTTTTTTTTTT
>SMSQ01023409.1:0-12682 GCA_019453375.1 Ctenoplectra terminalis
TAGGAAGTATGCAGTGTTTCCTGTAAGTAGTAATGGTTCTGAATGATGATTTGTTTCGGTTATCTTCTCGAGTAGATTTTTGAAGTTTATTTGAAAATTTTTATTGCGCGAGAAATTGTGTTTTATTTAATGATGATCTTGTTCTAAGATGTTGTATTTTATTTTGTAGATTATTCCATGTGTATATTTAAAAAAAAAAAGTAAGAAGTATCGCGTTTAGCAGTTCTGAATTAAATATTCAGTTATCGTAAAATATCGAATTTTATACGATACCTTAACCCCGATTTATAAATTACCCGTTTATTTTTATCCGATCCTCAAAAATTGAACCCGATTCCTATCCAACTAATAATAAAAACCATACTTTACATACAATCCAAGATATATAGCTCGAACATTTCGTTAAGGTCGTATAAATCACCGGTGCATCGAGATTCTTCGTTACACTCCAACCATGAACGCCTGTTTCGTTTTGAATATTTAATCTCTGGATTGCTCTCGGCCTGGCGCAGCAACCACTCGTTGTAAACAGAGGAACGCTCGATGAAGAGAAAGGAAAAAATTGCAAATCGGTATCTCGAACCGGTCCTTAGACAATATCCGAACGATTCCGTTGGAAAATTGTGTTTTACACTGAAAATGGCCCGATCCGTTTATAACGATATTTATTAACCGACGCATAGCAATTGACGTTAAACGGCGACACGATTGCCAGGGACAATGGGTTGAACGTTGAACGGGCTCCGAGACAAATCCTTTTTTTTTCCCCCTGTCGACAATGGAGATAATACTACGAATTTCTAGAGCAAATCCTCCAACCGTTGCCGTCCGTCTCTCTCCTTCTTTTCTTTGGATATTTTTCAGCCAGGCGTACAGGTTTCTTGTTTAAAAAGCCTCGGACGATTATTCTTTATTAAATGTGTATACAAGAACCTTTAGCGACAGACAATGGTCGACGTCGCGGATTGTTTTCAGCGTTGTTTCGAAATTCAAAAGAGGAACGCTGCTCGCCGTGGAGAAGAGAAAAGAAGGGAATTTTTCTTTAATTACAACATCTTGAAGCGAGAGTCGCGTGCTTTCAGCCCAGAGATGGATGCTTGGATCGGTCGAACGTGTAATTTCTTGTCTTTCTTCGATCGCGTTTGCTCGTCTATGTTCTATAGCGTTTGATATTGTCGTCGTTAGCAGAAGAAGTATCGGTTACGCTGTTTGGAAATCTCGGTGATCTAGAAAGCTTCTATGAAAATATTTTCTCCAATGGACAGGAAATATTTTTATCGTACTCTTTAAAACAATCGTTCAATATTTTACTGTTCTGATCGGTTTCCTCTCATCGGTTATCCCTTTCTAGAAAATTAAAATATTTTATTAACCCTCTATAGCCCGAATTTTGTCCGCTTATTGGGGAAAAAATTACGATCGATTACAGTTTTTTGCTTTTATTTGAAAATTTTTAAATTAATAATTGCTATGGAAGGATCGTAGTATCTCTGCAGTGATACAGTAATCAAATTTAATAGCGCAGTGATAACTAAAGAAAATTAATTTTTTAAAATATAGATACATCAGTTTGTAACTTTTAAGTCACAGAGTCCCATAGAAGGTTAACCCATTCGAGACCGATTGCACACCGTGTGTGCAATGGATTTCCGAGGCTATAAGACAGCCTGCACACGGTGTGTGCAATAACAGTAATGTGCAATTATCAGTTATTCTGAGTAAACTAGTCGTCGAAATAAGATTTTTCTGGAACTAATGAAATCTGTAAAGTACAGGAAACTGTGTACCAAAAAATCTAAAAATTATCCGAAGCCTTTCTTGCATGAAAAATACTATGAATACGCATGCAGCGAAGGCTTAAGATAATAAGTTTCGCTCCTGGGGACCGTGTTCGAGAAAAATAGTCGTCTCGAATGGGTTAAATAAAAATATACTTACAACTACTTCACAAACACCGCTATCTACAAACGAAAAGAAACTCTCCAATCTCCCTAAACAACCCTAAATCACCTAAAACTATCCATCATAGAGAAAATACTCTCCCAAAATTGACCAACAATTTGAAACCCGTGTTTCGTCTCCTCGAATCGATGAATACCATCAAACTTGCTCTCCAAAAATCCCCTCCGGCACGCTCACTTGGCAATCAAGCCTCGCCAAACAGACACGAAACCAACGTCAAACAACAACACCGGCCCCAGTTCCTCTGGCTGGCTGAAGAGAACTCGAGCCAGTCCACATGGTAATCGACGCGAGTGGATGTCCCGCTAAGTAATGCAAAGTGTCTGTGAATAATGCATGCGGCCGAGAGCATTCAGGGACACGGGTGTAAGTAACGCATTAACAACCGGCGTTAGGAGTGCACGGTGCACGCGGTTGGACATTAAACCGGCGTGGAACACGCTATACTCCCCGAGGAAACTAGGCCGCGGGAAGTTTCATCCCCCGATTTTCGCTGTTTTCAGCGTCTCCTTCAGANTAAAAATTATCCGAAGCCTTTCTTGCATGAAAAATACTATGAATACGCATGCAGCGAAGGCTTAAGATAATAAGTTTCGCTCCTGGGGACCGTGTTCGAGAAAAATAGTCGTCTCGAATGGGTTAAATAAAAATATACTTACAACTACTTCACAAACACCGCTATCTACAAACGAAAAGAAACTCTCCAATCTCCCTAAACAACCCTAAATCACCTAAAACTATCCATCATAGAGAAAATACTCTCCCAAAATTGACCAACAATTTGAAACCCGTGTTTCGTCTCCTCGAATCGATGAATACCATCAAACTTGCTCTCCAAAAATCCCCTCCGGCACGCTCACTTGGCAATCAAGCCTCGCCAAACAGACACGAAACCAACGTCAAACAACAACACCGGCCCCAGTTCCTCTGGCTGGCTGAAGAGAACTCGAGCCAGTCCACATGGTAATCGACGCGAGTGGATGTCCCGCTAAGTAATGCAAAGTGTCTGTGAATAATGCATGCGGCCGAGAGCATTCAGGGACACGGGTGTAAGTAACGCATTAACAACCGGCGTTAGGAGTGCACGGTGCACGCGGTTGGACATTAAACCGGCGTGGAACACGCTATACTCCCCGAGGAAACTAGGCCGCGGGAAGTTTCATCCCCCGATTTTCGCTGTTTTCAGCGTCTCCTTCAGAAGGAAGAAGAGAAGGCCGCGCACCGCTGTTTCTGCCCGGTCTCGCGCGTGCACCAGGCATCTGGTAAATGCCGTATTTTCGCTGAAATAAGACGATTGTCGGAGGGAACAAGCTGTTTCCGAGAGAGCCTCTATTCTTGAGAGAACTGGTCGCCGACGGAAGCCGGGCTCTTGCGCGAGAGTCGACCCTTATTTCTTTCTTCCGCTTATTTGATCGTTTTTCAAACCCTTTTTGAGAACTTGGCACATAAGATTGTAGCAAGCAACGGTTGGGAAACCGTTTTCGGTGATGTGTGAGATGATGATTTGATAGAAGAGTAAGTAGGACTTAACGCTGAAACTACCAAAGCGGTCGAAACGACAGGCTTGTAATTTGTCATAGAAATGCTAGAAATTTACAACGATTCGGTTTCCAAAATTTTTCAGGATTTTCGAGGAAAAATATAGCTAGAGATTTGTTCTCCTTGCTTTATGTATTTTTTATATCTATCATTTTTATCTCTTTGGGTACGGATAGGTCTACTTTAATCGTCGATAGGTTTAGCGTTAAGAAAGGTTTCGCGATTTGGATCGCGTGATTTTATTTCTCTTACATTCGAGGACCTCGGAAGATCGATATGGTAATTGAAGATCGGATAAAGAAATTTTTGTGTAACAGTGTAGGTAGAGAATGTCTTTTTGTGTGTGAGAGAGATCCCTGATAAAAGCGAGGTCTCAAGTTTTTGACCGCACCAATACGATGGGACCTCGTTTCCAATTGGTTCGGCCTTTAGCCGAGGAAACATAGTTTCAATTAGTATTTAAGTTAACCACTGTAAAAGCACTTCAATATACGCTACTATTCCTACAATAGAACACTATTCTGATACTAAATCTTATTTATTTAACTCTTTCACTACGGTACTCTAAACACCAAAAGTGTTATTGGTACCACAGATCAATACAGTTTTCATTAACATAACACAAATACGGATATTAAAATATAGGTATACTGCGTAATGAATTATGATACAACGTGTAAAAGAAAATAAAAATAATTGAGTGCTGTAGAAAATCGCTATTCACAAATTCTAACAAACGAGTACTCAATTTCTGAGAGCGTATATATACGTCTTTCGTAGCGAAATAAATAACAGTCAGGAGAATGTACAATTCGTTTCAATATTTATCCATCCTAAAATTCAGTATTCCTTAAATTGTATCAATTCAATAAAACCGAAAACTCCCAGTTCCGAATTAAACCCCAAGTGTTAACAGATCACAGTACACGTATTAAAATTCAGCAATATAAATCAACATTCGTTACGTTATAAAACAGCTATAAATAATTCAAATAGTAAAGAAAAAAAAATATCTGCGAAATAATTTCTAATTGTGTACTAATTAATTTTCCATTCGCGGAAAGAAATCATAAACCGTGCTCCGCTACAACCCAGACCCATCTTCGCGTCTCGAGAAAACTCTTCCTCCTACCTCGTTCTCAGGAGAGAGGCAAAAAGCTCGTGACTCTTGGCAGACAGAAAATAATTAGTTTTCTCCCGCCGCCATCGGCAGGAAGTTCACCTCGGCGCTCTTTTCTTCCTTTCTCGGCGACGAACGGTTCGCGTGCGTTCCCCCATTGGAACTTTTCAGACGCCTACTTTGTACAGTCGATACCGTTTCGAAATCCCACGGCGATGCTGCGTTCGCTCATTCAATTATCACTAAACCCTGAAACGACACGCCTCACCCTTCCGCGCTTTCGCCGGTCCATTCTTCGAGTTGGGAACGCAACGCGTGAATCCATCGCCCCCGTTCCTCCGCTTCTTCTTGTTTCATCCACGTTCGGTCGGCGTCGCCGCGATCCGACGATATTGCTGGACTTTCGGCTCAGTGTTTTCCAGAAAATATAAAACAGAGGGTTGTTCGGTGGTGAAATCAGGTTCAATTTTGTTGCGCGCGATAGAGAGCGGAGTGAAACGGAAAACGGAATAACGAGAGAGAAAGGAGTGGCTTGCGGAAGGAAGGAATGCGAATTGCTTCATCCGCGTTGCGTCTAGCTGAGACCAATCCGCGAAGCATCTTCCATTACAGATTTCTCGTTGCGTTAGTTTCTATTTCCTTTTTTTTTCTTTTTTTTTCTTTGTTTTTTTCTATTTTTCTGTGTTTTTTTGGATAGAGGAGGTTGGTTTTATTCTTAGTTCTTCGTGAAAAGGGGAAAGAATTGGATTAGGCAATTTGATCGATGGGCGGATCGATCCGTTGTTTGGGGTTACGTTGAAATATCGGTTTTATAAAGGTCGGTGTTGTAAAATAGCAGTTTCGCATGTGGACGGATTATGTATGGGATTTGTCAATTTTAAGGGGATCTGTAGGCGATGTTGAATTGGCGTACCGCTTTGTCGTCGAACTAATGGCTGAATACTTTTTGTTTTCTATTTTTATCTATGTTTTCGTCTAGTTGGAATAAATCTATTCGAATTTAAATTAAGCTTGGAGATCAAAATTGACTCCAAGTGGGAATTAAAATATATTCGTATCATTAACACTGGATTTACGGAACCCGTCGATTTGACTCGGTTCAGATTTCAAGTTTAACAATCATGCATGCGGAAAATGTAAACACAGAGTAGAATTTATGTACAAAGAATGTACTAAATAAATCTCTGCTAATAGAAATCTATGAATCTGAAGTAAACTGAACTAATGATTTTACAAAAAATTTCTATCTCAATGTATCCATCAAAATGATCCAATCAATGCCCGTGAACCCAGTGTTAACAGTTTTATTTCCTCGCTCAATTATTCTTCCGTCCGTTCCACGAAATACGTAATTTTATAAATTTTATGAAACTTAAACTGTATCTACCTTCCAGCAAATTTGTTTCGTACACGCCGCGTACGTTCTTCATCGTACAAAATATTAAATTAAAGAGCAACGCGCCTTCCTATCCCGCAATTAAATATAGAGCAGACGTAATAACTGTTCTAAAACATTTCAACGGTGCTGTACTTGGAAAAAGAAAAAAAAAAAAAACTTGTATCCTCGCAGAAATAAGAGCCAGCACGGTCGTTCGGTGGAAATAAAAGAACAGGATACGTGAAGAAGAAACGAACAAAGGTACAATACCGAGCAAGGGAAAGGAACGGTGGAGAAATTAGGGGTTGAAAAAGAAACTGCCGTTTAAATGGCGACAGCGGATACAGCGAATGGAAAACACGGTCCCCGCTAATGCTGTTATCGCGGTGGACAGCAAAAGAAAATATGGCGGCTATTATTTGCTGAATACCTTTACCTTGCCCGCGTAATTCTCGCGGGGTAAAACGCCACGGTCCCTTTTGCTTCTTTCGTTGCAAAACCGGATGGAGGTCAGAACATCCGTCTACGATGCTTTTTATCCGCTGAAATTGTCGGTCGTCTTAAAAGCGTGCAGATTAGGGGAATCGAGGGTGGGAAAAAGGGATCTTTATTTCTCCTCGCGGTTTCCTTCGTTGTGCACCCTTTTTACTTCCCGCTGTCTCTTTGCTTGTGTACGCGCGTACATCGTCGGCCTGGCTGTTATCAATAGCCAAGCCTCGGTCCTCGTCCAGGAATTAGGAGTGTAATGCGATAAATTTTCACGAGCGAGTGGAGCGACGGTTGAAAAAGCGTAACCTCGTTTGTCTGGCGGAAGTTTCGCTGGACGGGAGGGGACCGAGCGACGATAAATTCGGTAATTGAAGAGGGACGCAGACGAGCCGGGGTAACGAGTGTCGAAAGAAGAAGAGGGAAAGCTCGATGATTTTAATGAGTCGTCTGGGTGATTTGCCACGTTGATGAAAAAATTTGTTGGAAGAGGTTCGTGTTGATGCTTCTCTGTCGAAATTTTGTGAGATACTGCATTTTGAAACGGCGGAAATATTATTAATCAAGTTCAATGATTTTAACACTTTATCAACCGGGCTATAGCAAATGACGGATATAGCCGTTAGTATATCGTTTCTCTTGTTGCAAGGTAAATAAATTGAATAAAATTTTTTATTTTCATAATGTTAGCAGTAAGTAGCAAGCGGCGGATAAACGTTACCTGTAAGGAGAACAAATCTTTATCTGTATTATTAAAAAAAAATTACGAAAAATTCTCCGAACCGAATCGTTATAAATTTATAAAATTTCTATGAGAAATTACAAGCCGGTCATTTTGACCGCTTCGGTAATTTCAGTGTTGAAGTAGACTCGTTTGTACCAAAGAAATCAAAACGAAAGGAATTTGAGAAAATATCTGTAATAAGAGTGACGATTCTTTGCGAATATTTTTTACAAAAAATCGCAGAAAATCCCCGAAACTACATTATCCTAAATTCCTAAAATTTCTATAAGAAATTACAAGTTCGGTAGTTCTAGTGTTAAAATTGGCAAACGAGTCCCTTTCGTTAACCAGAAAAAAATAACAATTTCGTATGTCGATGGAAGAACCGTAGAAAAATTGGCAAGATACGTAATACGTATATAAAAAAAAAAAACTGGGTTTAACTTCCTGCAGACTGGGACGATACACTGCAGAGAGGCACAGGTACGCGCATGAAGAATTCCATGGAGAGTAACCGTCGAATCAAGAGCTACTCCTGCTCAGTAGCGTGTATCAGCATCGGTGATTGTTGGTCGAAAACGTATTTTCCAACATCGATAGCCAGCCTCCTGGATAGAAACTGTTCTTCAACGATGCGCTGTGCCAGTGAACCGATCGAAAGCATGTTGCATCAGGCCAAATGAAGTGGCAAATAACCGTTACGTCGAAGTTTCCTGGTCAATGCGTCTGTGTTTCCTTTCCTTCTTCCTTTTTTCCTCTCTTTATTTCCGTTCCTTTTCTGTCCCTGTGTTTCTATTTCTGCGCCGAAACTCGAGCGGAAACGTTGCCTGATTTTTGTAAACGAGTTTCTTCCTCCCTCTCGTGTTTATCGGTTATATCGTAGTTTGTCAAAAGAAAAACCGAAGCTGAAAATACTCGCGAGACAAAGCGTAAGAGGAAGCTGACCTCTCGAGGAACAGATTCTTTTCAAAGTTGCAAAAAAATTATGCGATAAAAATTGAACGGAGTAAAAAAGAAAAAAAATGAAACAAAAAAGATAGCAAAAGGGACAATTGTATTTAAAAAATAAGTTCGAACTTTCTTCAGTTTGAACTTAAAGAAAAATTAAGAAGCTAAATGTGTGTATATTACCGAACAAAAATGACACGACTGATAAATCTGTATCTTTTTTTTTTTTCTCTTTTTTAGTTGCGTCGTTGAAGCAACTTTAAAACAGCTATATTTTATGCAGGAAAGTGTTACATCGTGATTTAATGCGAGTTTAATCAGATGGCATTAAATTATACCGCTAAAAAGTTTGTTTCATCTTTCCCAAAAAGAAGTAGCACTTTTTCTAGTTGTGTCGCCTTTCCGCCCTGTGAAAAAATATTTGTCACTGTTCTTAGTAACGCTAAATTAAAAAAGAAAAAAATTCTTAACGAAAGTTTTATACGTATCTTTGCGATAGATACGTACGCCGAGCGTTCCGTTTGAAATTACGATTTCGAGAGTGATTTCTTAAACGAAGCGTAGACGGCAATTTCCCTTCGTTTTCTTGACGTTAAGAAAAATGAAATGGGGTGAAACTAATTTTCGTTCGCTCAAAGGAAGCGGCCATTTATATATAGCTGAACGCTATCCGCGAGCGTACCCGAGAACGAGTATTAATAATGCAAAATAATAAAAAAGACACTGTCCATTTACCCGTTTACCGACACGAGAGTATCGATCGCCCGATGAATCGATGAGACAAATTGTGTTCATCGTACGCTCGCGTGATTGTTGTTACAATTTCTTTTTTTCTTTTTTTTTTTTGTTTAAAAACCTGTTACTGCTTTACGAATGGCTACAGCATATTTATTTTACAATGACAACCTAGGAGGCTGCATCGACGTTAACTGAGCGTCTCGAACACGTGAAAAGTAGTTTTTGAGGTACACGGCTGGCTCGTACTTTTCAGTATGTTTGTTCCAGCACAGAATTCTTCGTAAAAAAGAAAACTTAAGGACGGGAAAGTTAGTTTTCAGTTTGAACTTTCTAAGAACGGTTTTTCATTCCTAGTGAAGTTTTTATGTAACGTTACGTTGCTGCGGTGCAAACATACCTTGTAAAGTTGAAATCACGTTTATTGTCAACCTCGAGAAGTGTTGCTCCACACACTTCTCGCTTTCTTTAAATCTAGTCTATACAAAATAGAATCGTGTAACGGAGAACTTGCAATTACTTAAAATGTTATAATTTAAATGTTAGCTAAAATTACCAAAATAATACTTTACGATTGGTAACTCGTAATTATGTACGAATTATAAATCGGATTACTCCTTAATAAAATATTAATAAATATCCATTTTCGAAATTTATTAATTCATCTAATTATCTACCATCGAAGAACTATAGTTAGAATTTAAAAATATCTAAAAATATGTAATGTTTAAAATATCTAAGAAATATATCTTAAATATCTAAATATACGCAATACTTAAAATTTCTAAAAAAAAAGAAAAAAGAAAAATATTAAAAAAAAATTACATGTATTTTTATTTTCATTACATCTATTTTCACCATTAGCTCCCATATTAACACACACATCTTTTCTGTTACAGCGCCGCCGCAAAAAGTGGAAATCAGCAACCATCCGAACAAGAAGAAGATCGAGGTGAAGGTTGGCGAATCTCGTCGCTTGGAATGCGCGGTTCGATCGGCGAAACCTGCTGCCTCGATCGTCTGGTATCGCGGAAACGTTCAGATCAAAGGTGGTGACACGATGATTACGCCGATTTCCATCGAGGGTGGTAAGTAAATTCATCGCTACTTCCCCTTTCGTTCCCTCCAAACTCGCCGAGGTATCGTTCCCCGGTCGAGAATTTTTTCCTATCTTCGATAGAAGAATTGGCGAGCGTCGAACTTCTTATCTGAGAAGTAGAATTTATATCGAGCCCTGTTATCCTGTGGACGCGTTTGCATAAGAAGCTGAGCTCAGTACTTTGTTCGGGAATGATTTTTAAGCCTGATTCGAAGGTACCACGAGAGGAAATATATAAACTTATAAATTTATAAATTTATGAGCGAGGAACATGATTTCATTGGTGTTTATCTTAATATAAAATTGGAAAAGAAAAATATGGAATATTGTAAAATAATTTACTTTATAATCTATTACTATTAACTTGTGCATGATTAAAAATATGAAATTAAAGATACATCAGTGTCTGAAAATTGCGGACAATTTTTAAATAATTATGGGAATAAAAAGTTTTAAGCATTGAAAAATTATACAGAAAATTGGCATTGGAAGAAAATTGATTTCGAATTTTACTCGAGAGATTGCTTTGACACGAAACAATTTACTTCTACAATTTAACGATAAAACAATTTCTAATCTACCAAGGTAGAACAAGCTTATAGATCGATCGACAGTTTTGCTGCAGAGATATTAAGACAGCTCGAAGGAAATAGTTGGCGAAGGGCAAAACTCGAGGCTCGACAAGACAGATCGAGTAGAAATAATTGACACAGCCTGACAGTCGGGACGTGGACGAGACGAATGAGTTTTCTTGCCGAAATCAAGTCCAACCCTTGTACAATCTCCTCGAGCTATGATTAATCATTGTTTACTCGATGCTGGATTACCAACTAAATTTCATCTTCACCCTTGAAAACCTTGCAGATCGTCCTTCCTCTCATTAGTCAAATTTAGGGGTTGAAAGCCTCCTTTTAATAAAAAAAAATAACGCACCCCTTCGCTACCTCGTCTCCTTTTAGACTCGTTTAGGCAAATATTTATTAAGCGTTCGTAATCTGATCTTTTTTTATGAGAACTAAAAACTTAATCACTAATTACCAACCGTGTTGCAATATTAATTTGCACACAAATTAGTATAGAATAAAAAATATTAAATATCTTAAGCGAATTTTAGGGATTATTTAGTAAAGATATTTAGTATAGATATTTTTTTAGGAGATATTTAGTAAAGATACGGGTTTTAGTCTAAATATGGGTTACCAGTATTGTTTTATAATTTATTATCCAAAATTCACCCATACCAAATACCTCACGAATTCTGTTATTCATTCAAAATTAATACCGCAGATATTAGAACCAATCTTGTGAATTTTAAACAATTTTTTACCGAAGACTTTCCTAAGATAATACAATTTAAATTCTTTCTTTTTCTTTTTTTTTCCTCCATTCCTTGAGATACGTAGATTCCAAACTTCTGGTCAACAGTACGTACCAGAAACACGTTTGCTACATGACACGGAACAAAAATAAGCTGAACAAAAAAAAATATGTGTCGCAAATTATATATTTAACACTAGAACTACCGACGATTAAAGTATACTTATTTCTACCGGAGAAATCAAAGTGGAAGGTACATAAAATAATATGCAATGCAATTCAGACATTTGTCTATATTTTTAACAGAAAATCGCGGGAAATCACCCCAAAAGGCACCGCAATTAATTTATAAAACTTCCGTAAAAAATTACGAACGGGTCATTTTGACCATTTTGATAATTCTAGTGTTAAATATAAAACGAAGAATCTTCAACGCTTCAATGATTCAACTAACCCATATACAGACCATCTCCACAGTCTCGACCCTGCTAATTTCCACAATAAATCAACTTTCTACGAAACTTGCAATCCACCCAAGAATCCAGCCAAACAAAACATCTGAAATATAATTCTTAAGTCGAAGGATTCCAGAGCTTCCCTTCCTTGAAACCGAACTACAAATTCCTTCAACGTTAATCTCATCTGTACACCGATCGATCGATCAGACACAAAAGCGGACCATCCCGGACCTAATTCCCCTTAATCCATTTTTACCGACAATTAAGACCGCGGGCGTAGACCGAGGCCGGCGTCTACCATCGGCAAGAACAACAACGATTCGAATCGAAGCGGAGGAGGAAAACAATAAGAGTAGCACAAAGAGAGGACGGAGGAAACTGATCGTTCTTCCTCGCAGACCTGACCAGACAAGAAGGAGCAATTTTCAAGCGGCGAAATCGCCTCTGCCGAGCGTTTATATCGATCCTGCAGGAGGCGCGCACACACTTCCGAATAAAAAGAAGAGAAACAATGTAGAACAGAGATCGGTAGAGGTTACAAAAGATGAGTGCCGCGGGAGCGGAAGTAATAGGCGAGACACGAGGGAAAAGAGGCCATAATGGTTCGACGAGCAAAGACCTCGCCTGTTATTCCTGCTTCCTTCCGACCACGACGATTCTATATAATAATTAATGAATATGAAACAGACCGGCCAGGGATGCAGCCGGGCTCGTTATCTTTATTTAAATCCTACGAGCACCCCCGGCACCCTTGTCGCGATTTAATCAACCCGAAAGATCTGTTTATAATCGAGCCGAGGGATGTTGGAGACGCCGGGTGGAAACTGACAATTAGAATCGAATCGAATAAATATTGGAATATCGGTAGAGGTGGATGGTGTTGTAATTCGCGATGATTATTGATGGATACGGGCGA